>WPIO01000010.1:2677500-2825000 GCA_009760855.2 Cristatella mucedo | reverse complement strand
CCGACTTTCAGCAGCTCGGTAGAAATGACCAAACAGCTGTAGGGCCTCTTTCGACGGGCAATCTGCCAGAAGAGGCGGGTTGAACTAAGCAGACTAAGCAGTGCTAAATGGCATTGTTTGACACCCCTCCCCCCTCTGTTTGGCCGACTAATGCACTCATGCGTGCAGCCAGCTGAGGCATGCAGCCATGCATGCATGGCATGCAACCGGGGCAGTCATCCTTTTCTTTCCACCTCATTAGCTCCATAGGTCGCAGGAGATCGTAATCGCTTGCAGCTCAGCCCCTCTGCTTCTGGTTTTGGCTTCCACATCTGCCCTAGGTTACCCTCCTCGTGCCCTACGCAGGTGCTCGACTCAACGTCAGTTTTCTTCCCTGCAAAGTGCCATGCTGTTCATGGCGGCTTCGGGCCACCGACCGGTGCCCAGCTAATGGCAGCAGCGCTTCGCCTGGTGGATGGGTTGGCCGAACGATGGAGCCTTCTCGTTCTTTGTGGGGGGAGACATAGCCGTCTGCCGTGGCAGCAGCTGATGGCAGCATCTGCTGCAAGCATGACCGTCACGGTACAGACAGCAAACGAAGCCAGAATTTCCCGTGGCCACTCGTGCGGCACCGCCGCCGCGTCGCGTTTCCCGTTTGCTGCCACTGTTCTTTTGCACCGAGGCGCCGAGTCGCTCGCCTCTCAGTCGCCGGGTGAATGAGCTTTCGTCACTTGTTTTAGGGACCTGCGGGAGTGAACGGCAAAAAGGGAGACGCTGGCGACCCAGGACCACGCGGCGACAGTGGAAGTTCCGTACGTGCTCTTGCCCCTCCAGCCGTCTGGCGCTGCATCGATGAGCACTCGCCCATCCAGATTTCTTGGGTTTTGGCCGGCTTTGTGCTGCATCTTATGCGGGTCATTTGCCGTCCGGTGGACATTGCGCTGCGACCTGCGCCCTAAAACGCTTGCATTGCTTGCCACAGGGACAGAAAGGCGAGATGGGCCAAGCCGGAGCCCGGGGACCACCCGTAAGAGAATGTCACGTGTCGCGTCGCGCACGCGAGGGGCTGACTGTCCATGGCTTGCCTCGCGCGCGGTGCCCCGGGCCACCATGCTGCAGCGCTGCTGCTGCTGAGCCTTTGTAATTGGCACCTGGGCTCTGGGCTTCTCCGTGTGCGCAGCAGGCAGAGCAGCCGTCTGTGGCTGCGGTGACGTGGTCTGTCGGCCCGCGGCAGCGGAAAGTGGCTTCGTTCTCTGCCTTCGGCGCCGCTGGCTCCGGTTATCTCTCTCACGCGCGCCTTCAATTCTTTCCGCCAGGGCGTAGCGGGTGAACGAGGAGACAAGGGCGACCGCGGAGAGGACGGCGTTGCCGGAGAGAGAGGCTACCCGGTATGACCAGCGAGTGTGTGACCCTTTGCATTGCTGAAAGCGCCGGGCTGTTGCACACGTCGCGCTGCAGTGAGCTCGCATGCGTGAGCAACAAAAGCGGAGCGACAGTCGTCATACGGCGGAGGAGAGATTTCCTGGCTGAGGCATGGCAGTCGCACGGCACTACCACCCCAACCAGGGCTCTGCTCTGCACTACTGCTGCCTGCTGCTAATTGTGATGCAGACTGCCGTTGTCCATGGGGTCACATTTTGTGCTATGCAGAGTAGAGCAGAGTAGATGCATTCTCTCCGGCAAATTCATTTGCCGTATATGCGTTAGAGCAGCAGCTTGTGGCTGAGGATCAGCCATAGTGACCTACTTTTGAATGCGATAATACTAATAACAATAATACATTGGCTTTTGCATGTCACCGTCAAAGAATGTAGTCTCTTTCGAGGCACTTTACATGTGCTGAAAGGGAAGCATGTCAACTTAGTAATGCTAGCTAGCATGCACAGTTTCAGCACGTACAAACGCATGAAAGAAGAGTCACTTTGCCGAGCTGGTTTGGTCTAGCGGTTAAGGTGCTCGCCCCGACCAAGGTCTGACCGAGGTCGTGGGCTCGAGCCCCGAGGCATATGTGAAGCGCCTGAATAGAGATTAAGTTCTCTTGGGGCGCTATATAAATGAATTATATAATTATAACATATAATTTATATTGAGACAGACCAAATGCCTTGTTAACAGGTGGGTTTTCAGCATCCTTTTGAATATAGCCGATGCCGGACAGATGTCGGACCGACCGTCTGTCGACGGTGAGCTGCAGCCTTTGGGAGCCTAGGAACTGGGGGCGCCACAACTGAAGGATTTGAGGTTGGCTTTGAGGCTCAGCCAAACGGCTGTGTGCACCATGGTCACTTTCCCTGGCGAGACAGGCTTGCAGCTGCTGCTGCAAAAATGTCGGCAGAGGATGAGCGGTGTGCCCATCAGACTATGAAATGTGGTCACGTGGCTGTTCCACAGCGCGAATCGATGCCAGCTCAAAGTTGTGTGCTCCAAGCTTACAGCATGCTGGCTCGTCTGTACTCGTTTGACGTTTATGTCAAACTTGACCTGTCGTTGCACCCCCTCTCACTGGGTTTTGCATTTTCTGCAAATGGCGTGGTGTAATTAAACTTGCTTTTACATTAAGAGGGGGCTAGAAATAGCAAGAGACAAAGTTAAAGACCATAGCCTTGGTAGATGCCTCCCAGGTGTGAGCAAGCAGGCGCAATGAAGGGTCATACAAAGAGACACGTGATTAGCCTGCAGCAGGCAAAATTCGCTATGAATAGTTATGGGGCAAATGATATTTCATTCAAAGTGCAAGGGGCGTGTTTTTTATTCAAGTTTTTTTGAAACATAAATCCAAGAACTGGCCGAGGTGTGGGCCGATGAACCGATGCAGACCTGCCCTGCAGGCCTATTGCTGGTCTGCTGGTCAATTGATAGTGAGGCAGACTGAGGAAGGCTGGCTTTGAAGGAAAGCTGGCTGTAGGAAAGTTCTGACAGTGCCTGTGGCATTAATCGTTGTAAGTCTTTTAGCGATCACCTGGAAGCTCGTCAGTTGGCCGAGCAGTAGCGAGTAGAGGTGCAGGCAGACGGGATCACGACTCGGTCGATTTCTCTTACCCCTCTGGTGCCGCTTCAAGGCAATGCTGCTGCTGCTGCTGCTGCTGCTGCTGCTGCTGCTGCTTCTGGTCCTTCGTGCACTCAGCCACCGCACGCGCCATTACTTTCAGGGTGACAAGGGCAGTCGAGGAGATCCTGGTCCTCTGGGACTGTCGGTAAGCTGACCTCTCCAAATCCCCTTCCCCCTCCACCCTGGAGCAGAGGACTCGCTTGCGCAAACGCCCATGCGCCAGCCACTCGCCACACACGCAAAGACTTTTCGACTAGGATTGTCTCGATGACCCGCGGCGCAAACCCTGCCAATCCTCCCCTCCCCTGCGCAAATCCTCCCCTTCTCCCTCTTCGATACTGGAATCTTTGTTGATAATGCTGCTGCTGCTGCTGCTGCTGCTGATGTTGTCACACAGTCATCCCATATATTCACTGAATTCGGTGTTTCTGCTTTTCACCTGCAGGGCAGGAAAGGCGAAGCTGGACTAAAAGGTGACCAGGTACGACTGCAGAAGCTTGCGCATCAAGAAAGTGCAAAGAGTAATCAAGTGCGAACGGCTTGGTAGGGTCTAAAAGTCTGGCCAAAATCAAAGACAACGTGCATAGTGCAGGCACGGTCTGGCTAACAGCAAGGTGGTTGTCGCGTGACACGTGATCGGCGGCAGCAGCATGCCAGCAGCAGCAATAGCCCTTCGGTGGCTGTGGGCGTTTTTGCTGCTGAACTACCTGCTGGGGGGGTGGCAAGCAAGCATGCCCGCCACAGATCGCGGCCGCCTTTTCGGGCATTTCCCTGTGCAGCTTTCTGCCTCAAGGGAATCCGGAATCCCAGTGAGCTGCAAAAATGCACGATTGGCTGATGAGATGCGATGGGGGCCACGAGCTGCAAGTCTGGCCCGAGTGGTGGCTACGCTGATGCTGTACCGGTGCAGCTATCGGGTCACAAACTTAGCAAAGCCACAAAAAGAGTTGGCCATGTGAAGCACGATCGCAAGGTGGTTGCTGCTGCAGCTGCCGGCGCTCTACCGCAGCCACCGAATATGCTGTCGGCTGAGGCCCCCTTACGAGCTAAGAGCGCCCATATCCCAGCAGCGAATATGCTCTCGGATGCTTGGGCACTAAAGGGTACCTCGAGCAGCTCAATGTCAATGTAGGTTGTCCTCCGTAAGTTCAAGGACATGCCCTGAGGCAGCAAGAGCAGCCGAAAAAAGTAGCTGTCGAAAGTTTGCTACACTTCGCTGCTACTGCTTGTTGACATTCAAAAACTTGGACGACCCGAGAATGTTTTGTGAGCTCTTTTGTGCATCGCAGACTGCTGTAAGTTAGTGTGCATGCCAGCTAGAGACAGATTTAGTGCAGATGACACTTATTAAGCTCGATTCTCGGGTAGGCTGCCCTGCTGGCTGACTTGTTTAAAACCAGTCCCGGGTTATCAATGTTAGCTCAGCGTACCGAGGCTGCTGTCTTTGCTGTCTTTCTGAGCCAGTTGGTTACAATCATCAATGCGGTAATTGTTGGGCGTGTTTTTGTCTACGACGTGTGAAGGAATGAGCAGGCCGATTATAACAGGAAGCTTACCCGTCTGCGAGAGGGTCGATCTATTCGGGCTTGTTATGTGCACAGCCTGGGGGGAGGGGCAAGATGGTGCAGCCACAGGTGCACAGTGGGCGATAAAGGTATGCTCGACAAACAGACCCGACGTGCAGACCCGACGTAATTATAAGGGTTGTCTGCCGTGCACGTATTCCTCATCATGCTTCGACTAGTTAGTATGCTTGGATACACAGTAGCAGCTTGAAACCGATTAGAGCGGTCAGCTGCTCAAGCAAGGGCAGCAATGTGACTGTCAGCAGCTGAGACGGAAGGCTTTGAAGCACGACACCGTACACTGGCTGCATAAATAGCCGGTGCTTCCGACGAGAAAAGAAGGGAGACGTGTCCCAGTTGCATGCCTGCGGGCCGAATGCACAGGTGCTGCTCCTGAGACCAGAGGAGAAGCATGCATGTTTTCTTGTTGAAAGGTAAAAGCCAGCAAATTGTCCAAGTGAAGCTTCCCTTTATCTCTATGGGCCTCACTGCTGGCTCAGCAGTGTTCATCGAAGGTTTCGTTTTTGTTAATTTCAAGCTCGATTTTGGAGCGGCCGGCTCGCGCTGTGGCCGTGTATACGGTGCAAGCACAGCCGAAGCTTGGCATACTTACGCAATGCACCACGTGACCGTTATGGGCGTCTCTTCGGTTGCTTAGGTGCTTTCTCTGTCCTTGTTTTGCAGGGTTCTCAAGGCGAGCAGGGCATAAACGGCCAGCCCGGAGAGCCCGGTCCCGAGGTCAGCGCTCTCACGTGACTGCTGCCTCAGTGCCTCCGAGTGCTGTCTGCTGTGGCTGCGGCTGATGTTGCCGCTACTGCTTCTGCTTCTGCTGCTGCTGCTAGTGTCCCTCCCTGCTGCCGCTGCTACTGCCTGACCTTGTACCAGAGCAGTGGCTCCCGTTGCTGCCGATCCTCGTGTCTTTGCTGCATCGCCAAATCGCATCACCGCTGGTGGCCGGTGGACGCCGCGTACTTACTTGACAGCGGGGCCCCACGTGATTATGAAGCAGGCTTTCACTCCCGGTTGGGCGCTGCCTAACCACGTGTCCTCTGCTTGCCTTTCAGGGAGCACGAGGGGAGCCGGGACCGAAGGGCAGCCGCGGCGACCGGGGCTATCCGGGAGACGTCGGCAAGCCAGGCATCCCGGTAAGCGCTCGACCTGCAGCTCGAATTGTAGCTCCTGACAGCTTCGTGTCGGAGCGGCGGCCGCTGCCTGCGTCCGGTCGCGCCGATCGTACTAGCGTCTGTGCTAGTTCTCATGCTAGCTGGTGTTTTGAGTGTCATGCTTTTGCTGCGCTGTGCCGATGCAAGAACGCAGTCGCAGCCAGTAATGAGAAGCATTGAATGTTCACGCTGCTACTAGCGTTTCTGCTGGTTCGAAAATCTGCGCAGGTACTTTCAAGCTGCTTTGCGGAGGTTGCAGCTCCTATTTTTGTTCCCGGTTTGTTTTTGCAAGTCGTCGCAGGCTTGTGCCTCGAGCGCCCTCTCTCGGAGTGTTTGCTTACAGTGCACTCTTCTGTGAGAGGATTTTCATGCAGCACTCAGCTCGAGCATTAAGGATAGGAACGCTTAGAGGTTCGCCAATGGCTCTTGCATAAACAAGACAGTAGTGCTGTAAATAGAAAAATGCATATGAGGTGGTGGAATCATGGTTATTTTCGTCTGCGTTACTCCGAAGTTTTCGCGGCCTAGTAAAGAGGCCATGTTATTTCGCCAGTAAGGCGTTTTAGTGAGTGAGAGGGACAGAGAGACGGAAATGGAGCCACTGAAATAGAGACACAGAGATATAGACAGGCCGGCGGATAGATAGACAAGGAGAAAGGAAGCAGGAAAAGAGAGGCATCGAAGAGAATGTTGGAGAGACGGACAAACAAAGAAAAAGAGAGGGCAGAGAGAGAGAGAGAGAGAGAGAGAGAGAGAGAGAGAGAGAGAGAGAGACACGGGGGGGGAGGAGAGACAGCAAAAAGGAAGACAGGCAGATAGTGAGACTGAGAAAGAAAGATATAGAGTCAGAGAGAGGGAGAGAGAGAGGGAAAGAGAAGGGATATATATATATATATATATATATATATATTGAGGGGACAATCCTACAGTTCATCTACGGATTTAGGAGTACTTGTGCATAATCTTCACCGAGGTTGGTCGAATTTAATTTAGTCTGTCGTTTATCGATCGTGAGGATGTGAAGGTAGGCTAGTTTTGGTGGATACTAAATGGGTTGGCACTGCTACTATCTCAACTGTCTGTGGCTCACTGTCTCTTAGCTTTCGTGCTGCACGTTGTCTATGTTGTTATGATTACTTTTCTAATCTACCTAACATTCGCATCCATGTTTTATATTGCCACGACCTCATGCGAAGCACTACAATTATTAAAACTAGCTAGAAACAAAACTTTAACCTACCAATTCCACATCTGCAATGTTCCCTTGTTTGGCAATATACAAATAAAACTCATTTGTGTAGCACCACAAGAAAGCTTGAAAATGTCGATCCAGGCGCTTCACATATGCCAAAGGACTCGAGCCCACGACGTTGGTCGTCAAAGGCAAGCACCTTAACACTTGCCCAAACCAACGCTGCGATCTATTTAGCTGTTAATTTGTTGTTTAATGATTAAAGCCTTTTCAGTAATATCCAAGCACAAGTGCCTTCTTCACATTTGCTCGGTTTGTTACAGCAAAGTGCATTGACAAGCCAGCATGCTTCTTTTTTGCCCTTAAAAATGATGTTTCTGGTTTGGCTCAATCGCCTGTGTCTATGATCTTGTGACCTTTGTAAACGCTGCTGAGACATTTAGACGGTCACTTTAGAGACCATACCTTTCTTTCATAGGCTCGTAAAGCCTGGAACTCATTTCCTACTGACATTCCCTGTCTTGACAACATTTAAAAAGAAGCTAAAAACACATCTATTTCTCACAGCATTTGGCAGATCTCTGTGAGTTGTCTTTTTTGTGCTTATGCATGCTGCCACTGTCGATACAACCACTAATCATATTTACATGCTGACACTGCATGTTACCTCTAACCATATTATGCTTGTTGACATGTTAATGTTACCACTAGCCATTCGACCGTGCTTCTTCTACAGCATATTTCAAGTACCTTCGAGAGATTAAATTCTCTGAGGGCTCTAGGCAAGTGTATTAGTATTATTATTTTTAATATTATCGTGTACCGCTGGAGACTTCATGGTCCAAGTACGTGAACATGCACTTTATTCAATCACTTACACTCCATCAGACACCGTGCATTCTGTTCCAGGGTACTCCAGGTTCTAAGGGTGAGACCGGCGATCCAGGTGAAAATGGACTAAAAGGAGCCAAAGGTGATACAGGTCCTTTGGTAAGTAAACGCAGGCGATTAGTTGATTGCTATCACGTGATGATCAGCTTTCTGAAACGTGACCACTGACCGTAGAATCCCCGATGATTATGTTTGCTGCCACTTCCCTCTTTATTGAAAATTTAACTATCAAGGTATCGTTAATTTAATGGCATTGTAGAACCTTTGGTCGTCTAACTTAGCTCAAAACTGTTGTGTGTTTGTGTGTGTGTGTATACAGTGATTATACCCATGTGTGTATAGGCATGCAATTGAAAATACAGAAATATATACTTATATATACATATATTTAAGTCTGCATAGTGTTCCTTTCTTTCCATCTCTAGCAAAATAATGGTCGGCAACACTATTGTCAGTGCAGAGACAGCTATATAGACTTAGAATGAGTCTGCAGTGGCTAGCTCAGTGTTATCATAGACAGCATTTTGGAAAACGGTCTTCAAGTTGGGATTCAGATCCAATGCAATCTCTTGCCTTTAGGGAAGTACCCTATCAGTCAGGCTACCGAGATTATTATGAGTATTTATGCGATTATTTCTGTCTATTATCACGATGCCTACAAGTAGCATCCATCCATATTTTGGATGCATATATTACATATATGTGTACACATATATATGTGTACATATATATTACATATATAAATGCAAGAGTACCTTCAATATTTATATGCAGTAACATTCGTAACCGATAGACCACTTGCTTTTCCCCGGCTTTAGTGATTTCACGACTCTGCCTTATCGAAGCATTTGCATGAAAGTAAACTGTCTGGACGTTTTAGGGGCATCCGGGAGTCAAAGGAGAGCCCGGACCGGAGGTAAGAGGCACATAGTAATAGAATCTATTGCCAGCGAAAGCATCCTCGTCGCGATCGTGCTGTCCACAGCTGTGCCGTTTCGAATTGATTTCAGCTATCAGGAGGTGCAGATCTCGCGAATCGTAAATTTGCAGCCTACTCTTTAAATCCGCTTTCTTTATGATATCGGTACACGGGTGCCATTTTGGCTACGATATAGAGCACGGCTTCATTTCGTGCTGCGTCGGGAAGTCTTGGGCTGCTTCGAAAAGAGCTCGCACCGACTTTTGTGCATGCCAAGGGAATTAAAGCATCTTCTTAAACAAAAATTGAACGAAATAACGTCTTGTCGCACTCTAGATTACATGCGTGAGAGAAACTCTTTCCTCAACTTCATCTTTTTGGGAACAGTCGCCATAGCTAATAGCAGATCTACGTATGTCTGAATAGCTCTGTTCATTTTCATGCAATCTGCTGCCTATTTATCGGATCAAAAAAATATTTTTATCACACAAGGTCCTAGAATGCTACAAAGGAAGCCTCAACAATATTCTGCAGTGCCATGGTTATTAAACCGTGTACGGTATGTACATAACCGTGTATAGCACCATTAGAATTATTCAAGTCATTTGAACTGTCGGAATCGTAAGATGGAACTCACCAAAAAATGCTATTGATTTTTTTAAGTAATGAGCAAACAAAGGCGATGCATGTTATCAATACAGTATGAAGCTGTGATGTGTCACTGATATACTGAAAACTCAGTTGTATTGAAGTCGATGGGGTTTCCTTCTGATGCTAATTGTCGTGGGATGGTCTATCTACGTCCAATCTTGCTTCACATGTTGTGCCGGCACATCAGAAGAAGTGGAAAGGAACAGCATATGTCAGGCTCGTCAGCCAGCATAAAGTAGTTATTATTACTAAATATTTTGGAGCATGTATCTACAGCCAAAGAGATAAAAACAGATCTGTTGGTGACTTTCCATAAGTGTATGAAACCGATAATTAAGTATGTTCTCCTGTGAGGCTGTGGCGGTGAGTGACAGCTGTTACTCTTCTTTTTAGTTGCTTATTTATTTTAAAATGCTAGCTCTGAGCATGGATAGGCCGATGTAAGTACCTATTGCTTTGCTACAAGGACTTGACTATTCACTATTCTTAGCCAAATTTCGTGGGTTTAGGGGCCAGCGTAGCAACACTGTAAAGACTACGTGCTGGTTCTAGCTGTCATCGTTTAAACATGCAACTTGGCTGCGATGTCAGGAATTTGTTTAGTTAGCCACCTAAGCTGCGACAAGGTTTAGTATATACCTCAGCTAAACATCGACAGACTACACAGTTCCTATTTGAGAGACGGGTCATCGTATGATAACCGATGGCAGTATATGGTTTTCTATTCAAATGAATCCACCTGTCCCCATAGACTAATCCAGAGTATACGCATACAGTAGATGGTGACCTGACCATAGCATTTTGCACCATCTGCAAGTAACTCTAGATGGTGACCTGACCATAGCATTTTGCACCATCTGCAAGTAACTCTAGATTCTTAGGCATGGCTGTTATATTTTCAGCAATACCAGTATGTGACATCAATCTTCCCCTACGTGGTGACACAACTTTCTTGACACTGCTAGACTGCAAGTAGGCAAACCAATCTAGGGTGGTTCCGGACAGGCATGGGGCTGACAAATTTTTCTTACAATGCCTTGCAAAATGCATTAGCAATGACAGTAGAGCTTTGCGGTAGAGGCTTCTCAAAAGTTTCTATTGGTAAACTCGTTAAAACCACAGCTATTCAGAGGCCATTTGCCTTGTGTGAACTCTTGATATAAGCAACGTCATGCGTAAACGAGCCCGAACTGGTCTGCTATGCAGGGCTGACGGAGTAAATTGGTTGCCCTCCGGGCCTTTAGTATGCACGGATGCAGCCTGCAGCGTTGCTCGCGTGTCCTTGCACTGAGCAGTGAGCAGTGAGTGCGAGCCTCGCTTTATTCGTTATTTCCACAGCCTGCGTCAAAGTTATTATTATTGTAAGTGGCAAGGGCACACTAAGAATCGATGTAGTTTTGCCCAGGCTTAAAACCGATGACTGGGCGTGCCAGCACTTGGCCTCGTAGAGTCGTAACCGAAAGCTCGGCTGAGGCGCTTGCTTTCGCGAAGAACCGCGAGTGGAAAATTCGTTTGGTTTAGCAAGCAATCTGAGCACGCTGAGGTGCTTGGCCGATGAAAACGGTGTTCAGTTCGTGTAGACAGACCTCCCACAAACTCCTTCTACGGTAGAAACTATCTGTATGCATGGCCTCCGTCAGTTTTGTCAAGATTGGAAGTCCAGAGTATGGGAACGCATTGTGCCAAAAAAACTCTTAGTCTAGCAGAAATTGAATACATACGCCTAGCAGCTGACCACGCGATGGTTTGTGTTTATCCTGGCCAAATAGAGTGTACATACACGAATTAGTTTGGCCCAGGGGTAATGTTCTCCCCTTCGATCACCAACACCGTGAACTCGAGCCCTACGGCAAATGTAACGCACTTGGGTAGAGATTAGGTTCAAGTCTAAAGTGGATTACCTTTTTTATAATTACATTATATTACTTTTAATATAGGCATTGCGTCTCCGTACAACTGCCGGGGCCCACTTGCAAGAAAGTCCGTCTTTGTTGGTAATTTCTTCCCCACATAATGTCTGCGCATACGGAGAGTTTTGCGTACACGGAGGATGCACGTAGATAGGTTCAACACAAAGTTACTACAGTGGAAGCTCGAGTCGGACCTAACTGCAAGACACGCGCTCATCGCCGCTGGCTGCGGCTGGCTCTCGAGCGAGGCCTCGAGGCCTTGTAGCGTGGTGTCAGAATGCCGCAGTGGCGCTGGAGAGCTTCTCTCTCTCTCTCTCTCTCTCTCTCTCTCTCTCTCTCTCTCTCGAGAGAGAGAGAGAGAGAGAGAGAGAGAGAGAGAGAGAGAGAGAGAGAGAGAGAAATTACAGAGCTAGGTCGCCTGATAAAAAAATGGTGGGCGTGCACCGTTGCCTTGTACGCTTGAACTGCAGCCAGTTGTCGCTCATAGCAACTCGTTTGCACCTGAAAGTGTGGCTCGTCCTTTCTCGTCCTTGCCTGTCGTGACTGGCATTACCAACATGCTGCCTTGCAGTGGCTGGCTGCAGCCTCGCAGCTCGACAGAACCTGGCCGTGCTGTGCTGCTTCAGGAGTCTGGGCGCTGTGCCGCTGCAGGGCGGCAGCCTGTGCGCTTGCTACTAGATGCAGCGAAGCATCAAATTAGAAAATTAGGATGGACGCCTTATGAAAACATGTTCATTATTCGATGAGACAGCAGTGAGGTAGCTGCCAGCAGCACGGAAAGAATAGTGCAGTAATTCAATCGGAGAGTCGTCAAATTCCCGCCACGTAATGCTCAATAGCCTATTTACTCTGAGAACCGCCATCCAGAAAGCTATCGAATCGGTTGCCTATCTTGTCTGCTGCAAATCTAAATGCACGCGTGTGCTTCTGAAAAATCTCTTTCAGTAATAGATCTGACATTCCTTTCGTTAGCCTGATGTAGCTAGATCCCCTGAGATTTTCCGTCGGTGGTATGTGCATTCTTCGAGTGTCCCCAAATCTCCTGTCACTTCTTAATCGTATCACACCGGGAAAAAGATGTCGACTCTCACGAATTACATTGCTGACAATCGCCCTGTCGATGCAAATTGACTGCTATAGGCAGTGGAATGTAGTGGGTATAAGAACAGAGGTATGAGTATTTATATTTTTCTAGTGGGAGAGCAGCGTAGGATCAGCGCGAGTAGAACTTGCTTCCTGTACAGTAGGTGGAGTTGGTGAGCCGTGATGGCACACTAGGTAAGGCGGTTGCTTTCGCGACCTCGGTCCCCCAAGGTCGTGGGTTCGATTCCTGTGGTGGGCGATCCTTTATCGCCACTACAAGCGGTGGTGATAGCCGTAAAGGATCTTCTGTCGCTATACAAAAAAGAGGCTGTTTAATCAGCTAGAAAAACAAAGGGTTTCGTTATAAGCCGACCCCACTGCACAACAGAATGAATAGCGTATCACGTCTTGCACTGACAGCCCTGATGCTATCGCACAATCTACTTGGCTGACTTTACGATTGGTTTGCATACAATGTGCACTGTGAATGTTACTCTCTCGAAAAAACTCTATGCAATATCCTTCTAAATGCTATCTGGCTCTCTGCTTCTCTCTCTTTCTCTCTCTCTCTCTCTCTCTCTCTCTCTCTCTCTCTCTCTCTCTCTCTCCACATCTCCTTATCTCTTTTCCTGTTCGCTTCCTTCAAGCCTAAACCATTTTCCCTGCAGTTCTCTCCTAAGTGACTCGAATCCCCCCTTTTTTTACTGTTTATTCTCCAGCCCTGTCTGGCTTGTACAAGCCTTTCGGACTCCATAGTTTGCATATTTGGAGGCCGTCTGTTTGCAGGGTACGGGACACGGCTTGCTTAGTGGTCACCGTCCGGTTACTACCCTGCTGGTCGTAATTTGTGCCTAGCAGACGCTGTCTTTATCACGGGTGCTGCCCGCTCTGGTGGTGACCGCAGCTAGATTTATGTGTGTCTATTAAATTAGCGACTCCGAATCCGGGGAGGATCAAATTTGTTAGTATTAACAGCAGCAGTAAAATTTAATTGCACGCACGATAAATTGGAGCCACGTGCTGAGCGCCAAGCAGCTGGCGGTGCTCTATTGTGGCACCTCATTTCCTCGCTGTCCAGTCTGTGTCCTCCAGTGCTCTCTCACCGTAGCCCCTCACCGAACCTTCCACAAGGAATGCCTCGCTGTCTTTAGGGCATTCTCTCCCGTCCAAAGTCGGTCGCAGTTCGACGTGGCAGTGGTGATTTGTCCGATGCTGATAGGCAGGCATCGCCCCATTTTATTTATTGTCGCCCTAATTATTCGGGCATTGGTACTCAACCCTTTCGAAAATGTCGAGCTCTTTCGGACGCAGAGAAAAGTAGCAGCAGCAGCAGCCGATCTACAGGTGTACCATACCGGCCTCTAGCGGCAACCCAAGCAAGCCTGCCGTCCTGCTGGTTACAGCTGCCGAAGCCATAGCCCAAGGTCCGTTTAGTCTTGCTTGTCTTATTAATCATGGCAACTAAGAGCAACTTCTTGAATCGACGTCTCGCAGAGCTCTGGATTGCCTGTGACTCTCATCGGTGGCCTTGCCCTTCCTCGTGTTTTCCCATCCGGCAGCATGGTAGCACCTTTCGAAACGGAAGGTCGCTGCATTGTCGTCCTAGAAACTGAGATGCATTGGCCTTTTGGCAGCACGCACCGGACCGGCGCAAGCAGGTCTTTCTCTTCTTCTTGTACTTCGCATTGAATCTGAACTCTGTAAGATTGCTCGGATAGAACAAAGGCCGAGCTACATTTAAAAATTGGCTGCTTGTCTGCTCTGGATGTCAGAGGCTTAGCTGCTGCGTCACACCACCTCTGCTCGAGCTTCAGTGGCTCCCTATCAAGCATCGAATTGATTCCAGGATCTTCGATCTGGCCTATAAGTCGCTTCACTCGCTTGCATCATTCTTCTCAGTGAACTTGTCTTTTTTTGTTCCCCTGTACTTTGAGTGCTTGCCTGTGCACGATACGGTGTATCTTACTAGCCAGAGGTCTCACTAACCCGTGGCCACAAGTGTCTTCCTTCATATTTGCTTTTGCATACTGGCCTAAGCCTGATACTTGTCTGCTTTTGCAAGCTTGATATCGCGTATGTCATTAAGCCGATGGGTGCCGATTCTCTTGCATTGAGTTAAAAAGCACCTGGAGATAGATTAGGTTCTTGTAGGGCACGGTACAAACAACCTATTATAGTTATTATAGTAATAATTTTCTTTCTTAATCTTAATAGACTCCATGCTCTTCGGTATGCCATCTTGGTCATCAGAGCAACATTCGGTTTGACATATTTTTTTGTTTCGTGATTGAGTCGGGAGGTGGGTGCAAGGAAAAGTCGCCATTTCATGTAAACGACCAGGACATTCGGAGAGCGAGCCTAATAGCAACATGTGAGATTTCCTTTCTTGTACGAGCCATGCATCTGCCTGTTATTGTCGTATGGTATCACACAGATTTTCCGAGTTGACATGACTTGCTTACATTTTTTCCTCACTCAGGGTCGTACCGGTCAGAAAGGAAAGCGTGGCCCAAAGGGCGATAAAGGTGAACAGGTACGTATACGTACAGGTACAGATGCAGGTATTCCTTCTCATGCATGCCCTTGCCAATTCCTGTTGTGTGTGTGTGTGTGTGTGTGTGTATGTGTGTTGCACCAGCCTACCAAGCGAGTCTGAAAAAAAGTTACATGCTTTCATCTGCTTTGCTAGCTTGCCCAACGATGTAGTAAGCTGGCGAAACCTTTGGCAACAATGGATATTAAGCAAATCAAATCGTCCGGGTAAATGCACGTCCACAGCAAGCCGTCGTTATTGCGATTTCGCTCAAGCAAATGGGGCAGTTGTCAACCAGCCGGTTTACATGATCGCAGGGTAGAATAAAATCAGCTGAGCCTCAATCTCAATTTCTGGCGTTTTCCTCGCCGTCCCGTTGCGGATATTTTGTACGCTCACTCTGTACCGCCTGCTCACGTCGCTGCGACAGTGGTTCAAAGGTTTCCGTTCTTGGGTGAGCCGTGATGGCACACTAGGTAAGGTGGTTGCTTTCTCGACCTTGGTCCCGAGGTCGTGGGTTCGATTCCTGCAGTGGGCGATCCTTTATCGCCACTGCAAGCGGTGGTGATAGCCGTAAAGGCTCTTCTGTCGCTATACAAAAAGAGGCTGTTTAATCAGCTAGGATTTCTTGAAAGAAGGCTCTCAACACCGCCGTTTCCGTCAGTAGCTCTGGCCCTTAGCTGGGGCGGTCGGTTCTCGTTTACGCTTTGGGATACTCTGCGTCGTCAATTCGTAAAAATCTCGACGACCTCGCGACGACTCTTCGCTTCCAGGGCTTGCCCGGGCTGGACGCTCCATGTCCCATAGGATCCGACGGGCTGCCTCTGCCCGGCTGCTACAACTTGTACACCACTTGAGCGGCTTCGCGTCTACTTCGGCATCGACTGGCTCGCGGGAAGGTACGGTCAAGCGCAGCGGCAGGCTCACTTTCTAAACGCGTGCCTTCGTTCCCCAGTCAGCTCCTACGAGCTTCCGGCGGCTCTCGGGTCGGGTGCGTAGGAGGCGGAAGTGGTCAATCCTAATGAGCTCGGGCTCGTTCGCTCGCTGTCTAGTCTGCCAGCTCCCGCCCAGCCAGCAGCAGCTCGTTCTAAGGTTCGTGGCCTTTTGCACTTTCGTATTTCCAGTTCCTCTCAGCTTCAGCGAAGAAGAGGTTTCCGGGAACTGGTGGGCGAGGCGAGTTCTCGCCGGCGGTCGAGCGCTCAACGGTCGCTTCCGACATTCGGTGACCGACTGCAGCGGCGTCTGCGGCGGCGCAGAGAAAAGCAGTCGTGGCCTGCATGCATCGTGCACCTCTCGTCGGCCGCCGCTAACGCACTGCCGCCGGCAGACGCCGCCACCGAACTACTTCCGGTAAACCCGCCCTCCAGCGAGTGGAGACTTCGTGTGGTGGGCTTTGTTCCGTAGCCAGCGCCCCCGTAGAGTTGTTCAATACGCTCCCTATTTATTGCGCCGTCTAGCTGTGCCGGCTCGCGGCGTCCAGAACGCGGCCGCGAAAGTCGGTTCACGTGGCGTCCGAGCCGCCTTCGGCCGCCGCAGCGCTCCTGTACAAACCGTACCGACCCTAAATTATAAATTATGAGATATTTTTGTATATTGCTTGTTCGTGGTAGCTGTCTGGCTGGGGGAGACGATCGCGAATGCTGCTGCGATTGCTCAGAGGAATCTGTGTGCGATGCTGCATCTTTAGGAAGCTGTGATTCATCTCTAGCGAATAAACAGGAAAGCGAAAGTGGTACTAGTGGAACTTTTTTTTAAGTGGGCCGCCAGTTCGTGATTAACTTGTGCTGAGTTGTGGCCTCCAGAGCTGAGACGGGCATATGCGCACTGGGAAAGCACTCGCACTGCGGGGCAACAGTGGAAGAAGCTCGACTATTGACCCAATATATGGTTTATGGCTTGAGCGGGCAATGGCTGCTGGCTTGGAAAAAATGCTAACATTGTTTTAGAAATAACGGCTTACGAAGCCTATCTGCATGCCTACCCTCCCAGCTCAGCTCGTACTCCCGGCTAGGGGAGCTTCTAGCTTCTCTCTCTCTCTCTCTCTCTCTCTCTCTCTCTCTCTCTCTCTCTCTCTCTCTCTCTCCAGTGGCACTGCGTCTCACTACCTAAATTTTGAGACTAGCCCTATAGACAACTACCTGGGCTTCAACGTTAGGGAAAGGCGTGGCTTCTAGAAGTACAGTAGCTGCAGTCACTCACAGGCTCTTGCTCCGCCCCTGCTGCCACTCTGAACACGTAGGCTGAAAAAATTCAAGTACTAATCTAGCATAATGCTTTTTTATAAGAAATAAAAATTAACGAACTCCTTACTTTTGAGTAGAGGATATGCCATATACAGTCCCCCTCGTTGATCGTGGTTAAACAGCTCCAGACTCTACCTCGATAAGTTAATTTCCACAAAGTAGGATTCTTTATTTATAAATCAAATCTTTTCGTAGTGAGAGCATAGAAAACTTGTTCGTGATCTTACAAATATAATTTTTAACATTATCAGTCCCCTAAGGGCATGAAATAACACCCCCTTTAGTCACCATTACATTTGTATCACTCAATAAATCAGATAAAGAAAGAGAAAAGAAGATATTTTAGATGTTACAAATATCATGTTATTATTGTACCTCTAATTACATACACACACATACATAGCTGTTACACACAAACCTCTAACGTCTCTGAAGGCGCGACTTAAGTAGTAGAGTCTTAAGGTGGTGCAGTATCTTCAGTAGGTGCGTCGGCGTCTTCTTCCGCGTTCCATACTTACAAGTATTCTAATTTTAATTTTAATACATGGTGCATAATTGACTCAGATAACCGAGCGCGAGCTATATCATTTCATTATCTCGATGAACTTTTTAATGAATGTACAGCTA
Organism: Cristatella mucedo; assembly: GCA_009760855.2. Lineage (NCBI taxonomy): Eukaryota > Metazoa > Bryozoa > Phylactolaemata > Cristatellidae > Cristatella > Cristatella mucedo. The sequence goes on along the minus strand of WPIO01000010.1, from coordinate 2,807,195 downwards.
TTTGAAAAACCGCAATACAGTGACCATCGAAAGTCGAAGCGCGAAGTGGCGAGGGATGACTTTATACTATGTACATACAGTTTGTATACGTGTATACAAATGTGCATGTGTGTGTGTATGTGCGTGAGGACGTGTGTGTGTGTGTGTGTGTGTGTGTGTGTGTGTGTGTGTGTGTGTGTGTGTGTGTGTGTGTGTGTGAGAGAAGAGAGAAGATACTCTGTGCGTGTATACACCGGATCAGCAAGTTTTCCAGCCGACCTAACTTCGGCTCCATCGATTAAAGAGCAGCTTCAGGGAGTCGGCTCTTATCCGCCGATCAGCATGCGTCCCTAATGCATCATCATGTTGCAGCGTTAGTTGAAAAGATATTCAATCGTGTCTTCTACTCCAGAAGCGTGATGAGGCATTTTTATTTATTGCCAATTCATTTTTTCGCACTGATATCCTGCAAGGCATGCAGAGCTTCCTAAATTCGGCTGTCGGCTCAGTCACATTAAGATTTCTTATTTAAATGTTTACTTTTTCATCTATATTTGATACGTTCATTAGATGGAAATTATTTAAACGTAAGAGATTGACATGGATGATGTATACTTCTTACAAGGGATAAGCATCCCGATCGAAAATAGCTCAATGCCTTGGTAGTTCTATGCGATAACAAGCAGAACTCTAATATGGTATTCAGTATTATAATCATGCCTTGTAAAGCCCTAGGTCTCCCGCAAACCAAAGAATATTGCATAGTTATTTCAGTGGATATATATTCATTGGTCATTAAAAGTATAAACATCTGACAAACTAATTCTTTGTAAAGTCTTCAATCCGTCGTCCTCCTGGTAAGAGGGTTCTACTACTAATCGGCAGATTATTCAATCTTGCTGGTTGGTGATTTTTTTCTGCTCCGTGTCTCTACTAAAGATTAATTTTTCATAGTTAGTCTCCTATTGATTACGGGAATACATTCACCAATCATTCGCTTAAAAAAGCGAACGGATGACTGGCTGTAAATCTTGTCGGGCTGTAAAATTTTAACCAAGTCGTTCTCGCTATTATAGAGACCGACTAGAGTACTTCCGTCAGAGCACAGTTAGGGGAAACGCATACTGCCAACAGATGTTAATGTTGCATTCGCGTGCCTCAAGAAAAGCCATACTGCCCCTAAAGTGCTGAAATTTGGTAGCGAAATATAAAATTATGTAAGTGTGTGCTGGCCGAACTTCAAAGCAGCTGCAGTTTTCGAGCTTGAATATGTGACAAAAAGCCAAAAAAAACATCTAAATCTCAACACGACTGCTTTTTTATGGTGTGCCTAATACTGATTAGTTGAAATCTCTTGCCTGTAATGAGGCTGTTGCCTGGCTAAAGCTGGTTATTAGAGTTTTGTTCCCATACCTGAACCGGAGTAATTGCATTTTTTCAGGCTTGCATGCCTGCTCTGCCAGTCTACCGCAGGCTATACACTGCCTAGAGGCCTCATCCAGCCAGCAGTAGCAGATTGTCAAGCCGCCGCACATTAGCCTATCCAGAGCTCCATCCAGATCTGTAGCTCAAAGATGCCAAGCCAATCCAACCCGTGATGGCGGACTGATTGAACGAATTGAGAAAACTTTCCGCGTGAAAATCTCATATCGCTGTTGCTCTGCGTTGTATTTCTATTGAGCTTATTCATTAGAGTGGAAGTGTAGACTGAACAAGGTAATGAAAACTAGTTAATTGTGAAAATATGCGTCACCCAATAGAGAAAAAAGGCGGCAGCCTGCTTGAGCTGCGTCGAGGCAGACGTGATCAAGCAGATGTGTCTAGTTCATTCACAAAATCAGCGATATTCCACGCCCTGATAACAAACCAGTAATCGGTGGATCGATGCTGCCGTTGCCTAGAAAGCAATCATCGTGTGCCCGAAGAAAGTACCTGCTATAAACTTTCTACGTTTGAAGCTGATGATGAAGCAAGAGTGGATGATTATTCTTTGGTCTTTGCTTGGAAGGATGATCATGGTCTAAAAAGTGTGAAAAAAACGCTTACAGCTGGGATGAATTCCAGTGGCAAGAAAATGTTTATCAACATGAGCGAGGTAGGTTAATCGCTAAATGCTTTGGTCACGTGAGGCACCAGTGGAAGCTGCTGAGATCATGCAAGTGCATTTAGGCTTTGTGAACGGTGCAATACGAAATAAAGAGAGAAAGGAGAGAGAGAGAGAGAGAGATAGGGGAGAGAGAGGGGGAGGGAGAAAATTCGAGCAGACGCAGATATTAAAAGCCGGTGAGAGAGAAAGAAAGAGCCAGAGAGAGGGAGTTTAATTCAAATTAATCCAAGCGGCTGCGTACGATATTGATACAGTATTTTTCAGCTTCTGGCCTGATTGTAGCCTGGTTGAGGCATCTCTAGCTGAATAAAGGGCACCGTGAATGATCTTGTAGAACTTTGCCATGAGCTGTGCAATTGTTTAGTGGTATCGCCCTATTTTTCATGCAGGCTACTGGCTTGACCTACCTAGATAATTTATACTGCCGTTTGCACTACCATTGACTGATGAACCATAAAAGAGAAAATCTCTGCACCTGTGTATTTTTTAATGCAGCTGTCGGCAGATCCTCTCCCTACCTGCATTTTATCCAGCAAGGGGCTGTTAAGCTTGCTAGCACATAGTAATGAGCCGTCAATCACAAAATGGCCGGATCCGTGCAGGCCGTGAGTGTGGCACATGGTTGGGTTACGTGTGTGCCACTCCGTAGTCATCAAGGGACTCGCCAATTATTGCACCGTCAGCTTAGGCTGGACCATCGCAATGCTTTATTAAAGCAATCTGTAGTCCAGAGGATTAATCTTTTGCTTGTCTAAAGGCTGCCGAATACTACCAGTAGGTAGAAACACAGAAAAACGTCTTAGCTGTTAAGAAAACGCTTGTCTTCTCTCCCGACATAGTGGTAAGGTGGATTCTCTGGAAGCTAGATGTCGTTAAATCACTGGTTTGAGACTTTTGAGCCTAGATTTTTAAGTAGCATCAGGATCAACTGCTATCAACTCGAATTTGAATAATTATGACGGATGATGCTGTGCTAACATTGCCACATGAGGTGCAACCTGCATTGAGCCCTTATGACACTCATTTTAATAGGCATCAGCTGCAGCCGCATACATCCTTACAGTGAATTTCTTTTTGTGGCCGCTAATTCCTTGGCCAGTTGCTCCCATAAACCAGCCTGTGCAATGTTTGGCTTGTACCGTCCACGTGACGTTGTTGTAATGAATCCCAGCACACTTGAGAATCAGGAATCCTCGTGTACTTCGTGCCTTCGGTTGGTATCGTGAAAAGGTGGAGGGAAGAAACAAACATAGAGAGGAAATAATACTTTTATTTGAAGATTGAGGTCTTAGCATTACTTTTTTTACTTATATTTGCAAGGTTGAAAATTTCTGCTGCTATCGATGACCCTCCATTCGTCACTATCGTCAGCCCTAAGAGGGACATTCAAACACTACTGCTATGTATTCCAACAATACTGCTATGCATGCAACATTGTGCTCGGTGTAGTCTGCAAATGTATATAGCATCGAATATGGACGGTCAGAAGATCATCGTGCCATCGCTGATGCCATATCAAGACGATTAATACCATATAATGAAAACCACTGCCCTGAGACCACTCTGTTAGCATCAGACATTTTGCTGTGCTTGCTGTGGCTAAGCAAATTGCTAGGGCTGCACGCAGAAGCAGTAAGTGGCCAGGGAGCAGGATACATTCCCTTCCATACAATGAAGCAGCCAACTGAACCGCCTATATTCCCTACGCCCAGAGGCCGTCACAAGCGAAGTAATTCTGTCTTGATACCACGAAATGAGCGACCGCCGAGTTCGTGTCGAGTAAACAACGTGATGCTTCGCTATAATTTTTCATTAATTGTGGGTCTAGCTCCGCCTACTTGGAAATCTTGTGGGTCTTGCCCCTACACAAAAAAATGTGCCAGCCTTGCCCCCTACTTGGTGAAAATCCTGGCTTCACCAGTACTGGGCTTGACCTGTGGGCGTGACCTAACGGCGACTGCTGCCTATTACGCTACGATGAGGGGATGGCCAATCAAAAACCCCTCTTCCGGCACGATACCAAAGTGCAACTATGGGCATGAGCTGGTAGCACAGGACATCCCTCCTGCAGAGCCCGAGGTTAGTAATTCTCAATTCCCTCCTCGGCCAGCTTTTGCAAGTGTCTCACGACGGCCATCACGGCCTAATTAAAATTAAAGCTACCGATACAAACTGCGTCCGATGGCCGAGCATCGAGAGCTGCGGCGAGGACTCCGTGTACCGGGGCTGCCCAATTTGCAACCCAGTCGGGCACGCACCACCAGAGACCTCACATAAATGAAGTAATCCAGTGGGACCATGGCAGCACATTCACATTGACTTTGCCAGATCTTTTGACAAACACTATTTCTTTGGAGCGGTAGATGCATAGATTCACCCTCGAATTAGCCCAGAGTGTTTCGCACGACGGAGGCAACTTCCGGCACCACAATCTTGATTCTTCGGACACTCTTTTCTCGACCGGGTCTACCTCTTGCAGTTGTCTTGGACAGCGAGTGATAGTTTACCTCTCATGAATTTTCCAGTTTCATACAGGTCAGCAGCATCCATCCCTTCCTCTCGGCACGTTATGACCCACACCGTAATGGACTTGATAAGCACTTCCTACAAACTTTTAAGCGACCATATTCAGTGGATGCTGGTGATCTGGTCCGCAGAAGTGCACGGACCAGTTCCTACTAAAGTATCGCTCTTCTGAGAACGTCATTACTCGGCCCGTTCTATCACAGTTAATACTAGGCCGAAACTTGTACACGTGCCTGGATCTGCTTCGCGCTTCCAGCCATCGAATCATCTCAAACTACGTCTTCAGTTATGCAAATGGTGACCCGGTGTGGTCCACTGATTACCGAAACACGACAATAATCTGGGCCTCATGAAACATAAAGGCAGCCGCGATGTAGTGGGTAGAACCAAAAGATGGTGATGATGATTCACCCACACAAACCAGGAAGACGTAACCTCTACCAGATGGCCCACAGAAGATCCGAGCAGGGCTAGCGAGAGGGAAGAAATGGAACCAGTAGCTACAGCGATGCGGATAATGTTAGACTAATGTTGCAGCAGCTATGACAGCATCAGACTACGCAATCACTCAACGCAGCCGACCGAAACAGAGAAACGGAACCGGGAAAAGAGAAAAAGGAAAAAAGACAAGAAGATTACCATTGAAAACAGAAGACCACAAAAGAAGAGGGTCAGCCATTTTGCTACCGTTCTCACATCATTGCGACAAGTTTTTCGTAAGTGACCCTCCTACGGTTTAAGGCTAATGCTACGCTTGCCGAAAGAAGCTCACAAGACGGACATGCCGTGCTTTCTCCTCCGACAGTTTGAACATCCGGAAGCTCCACTGTTAATCCTTTGCTCTTTGCACGAGGCCACCCGTGCACACATTTTTCTCGTATACATGGAAAAAGATATCTCTCTCTCTCTCTCTCTCTCTCTCTCTCTCTCTCTCTCTCTCTCTCTCTCTCTCTCTCTCTCTCTCTCTCTCTCTCTCTCTCTCTCTTTCTCTCAATTACCAATGAGACTGGTGGAGAAAAGAATGGATTAAATCTAAAACCTACGTCTAAGCAAAGTTGTTTCCTCTGCCGTAGCTGTTAGCGACGCTCCACTTTTGTAACGTCTGCTTCTCCGGCGGATCAACAAAATGCTAACAAGCCGAAACCAACAATCCATCAGGATAAAGCAGCTGAACGAACGGGCAAGTTCTCCGTATCGTTCCGAAGCATCGTCTTGCTTGATAATGTGCTACAGATCTGCAACCACCGTAGAACAATAACAGACAGTGACCGATTGGTTACTTTTCGATGAAAAAGCTTTCTATTTTGCTTAGTTTAGTAATAATAATGATAATAATAAAACATGTTGTATAGCGCCCTCGGAGAAGTGAATCTATTTCTAAGCACTTCGCAGATGTTGTAAAGAAAGCATGACAGAATCGATATTAGAACTTTCTCAATATCATCAAGCATAACATTGTGCACTACCACTAATCCTTCGGTCGAGCTTTCTTTACAGCATTTGTAAAGTGCCTAGAAATAGATTCCGCGATATTTAAGCGTTTCGGTTGTCATCTGTATGGAGACTCGCTTCTCACCTGCTAGTTTTAAACTCAAATTGTCTCAACGACTTCTTGAATAGCACGCATTGGCTACTTTAAGATTTCTGACCTCTTGCTCTGGGATCCATTGCCGATTCTTCTGTATCTTCCTCTAAGCAATGAAGGCTTATTAAAATATTGTGTGCAATTTCCATGGGGTATGCATATGAATCCAAATTTTCTTATATCTCGTGGCTGCCTCTGCTTTCTCGGCGAGACTTTGCTGCTTGTTTTCTCTCGAGCGGCCACTACCATATATATACATACCCTGAAGCCACTGCCACTGCCACTACCACTGCCACTGCCACTGCCACTGCCACTGCCACTGCCACTGCCACTGCCACTGCCACTGCCACTGCCACTACCCCTGAAGCCCATACGCTCCATCCTGTATAGTTGAACATGAGCCAAATTGCGTACTTAACGCGCACGATTAGATCGCATCATTCACGCGATTCAACTGCAGCTTAAGGAGTGTCCGTCGTGCACTTACTCTTTGGCTACTATCTGCCGGTTGTGCTCGTCCGTAGGTTACTTGATCATTCAGTTCAGTGCTCGCTACTGAAGCCTTGAGTTCAGTTCTGCCATTAGGTCCGCTCAAGTCCGTAGCAGAGCCTGAACAGTGGCGGCGCCGATTCTCTTCGGCTGTGTGACTGGTGAAGAGGCTTTAATAATAATAATAATAATATTGCACTTGACAAAGCGCCCTCAGAGAACTTAATCTCTTTCTAGGCGCTTTACATTTGCTGCAAAGTGATACGCAATAGAATAGTACGTAAAATCATGCTTGAAAAACAAACAAAATGAATAACATGGTTAGGGGTTACATGCACAGGGTCAGCATGCAAATGTGGTTAGTGGCAGCATGAACAGTGTCAGCACGCATAAGCACATCGAGGACGAATCACAAGGACCCACTAAATGCTGTCCTAAATAGGTATGTTTTTAAGTTTCTTTTAAATGTGGTCAGGTCAGGGGATGTTCTGATGCAGGTCGGGAGGGAGTTCCAGGCTGTGGGAGCATACGAGCTAAATGCACGGTCTCCAAAGGATTTAAGGTTTGTACGAGGTATTTGTAGACTGTTGGATTCCGAAAAGCGAGTGGTACGATGCTTTGCCTGATGGGGTAGTATCTCTGAAAGATAGGCTGGAGCCATAGAATGAAGAGACCTAAAAGTGAGCGACAAAACCTTGAAGTCAATCCGTTGCTTGACTGGTAACCAGTGCAGGTCGGCGAGAAGTGGAGTAATGTGGCAACTGCGACGCTCACGACAGACAAGCCTAGCTGCAGAGTTTTGCACCAGCTGCAATCGCCTGATATATACTGGCTTTATACTGGCTGCCGATAATCTTATCACAAATGTGAGTTTGCACCACAAACTTTCCCTCAAGCAGCAAGATCACAAAGAACGCCAGTCGAGCACGTAAAGACAGCATGACCTTGGGAGGTGGCCCGATTAATTTGTTGACCAAGAGTCGTCATTGCAAATTACGAGTTGTTCGAGTGTCGCGCGGTTCGGGGTAGCTCGAATTGGGGTGACTTGTGAGTTGGCTGCGGGCCGAAGGGATGAGATATCCGCATAACTAGAAATAATACGACAAGGATGCCTCCTGTGCAGACAATAAAGGCAAGACAACATAATCCAAAGCGAACGAACAATCAACTTCAACGGGAGCAGGATTTGCTTTAAGCTGCCGTATTTTATCCGCCGAACACTTCCTCTTTTCCAGGTTTCAAGTCTTCGTCTCTGCGCTGTAGCACGTAGACCACCTCTTGGCCCATTTGGCGGTAATACAAGCTGTTCCAGTGGCGTATTTGCTTTCCTGGGATCATTGCTGTTCAGCGAGGTTGCATACATTTTGAATGCATATAGCGACAGTGCATAAATATGGACATTAAACCAAAAGCTTGAGGATTATATGAGAGTTAATTATATTCTAGAGAATTTTGTCTTTGCAAATCCTATATAAATTCAAGAGTATGTCTAAAAGCTTATGAATCAAGAAGAAGAAAATTAACATTATGTAGGAATAGATAAACAACAAAAAATCAGATCTATATTTTATTGTTTGCCCTGAAAAAGCTCTAAATCTTACAAACTTATTGAAAAAATATAATTACTCTGATACTCCTGCAGAAAGTACAGATGCAATAGTAAGTATTGCTATTTACTATACCAATTACATTAATGCAACAGATGAAGAAGCGTTAAGGCACTTTGTGTTTGAGAATAACCTTACATCGCTTTATTTAATTTTTATTTTTCACTATAAATTTGATATTATAAATTATATTAAACATAAATAGTTATAGATTATAAAATGAAAAATGAGTTTAGTTACTATGCAAGAAACTTACAGAAAAACAATATTTGTGGGTCCAGATGATCATGAAAATTAAACATAGAAAAAGATGGACTTGGTTTAATAACTCTTAATTCACAGTTTTCTTATGCTAGAATTGCACTTTTTGAAGTTACCACTATTTATAATAAATGTAAGTTGATTCAGTCAATTATCCTTAAAAAGCTTATTGAGTCTTAGGGAAATTATGAAGCATCAAAGCAAAATCTGCTCCTACCAGATATTGCTGAAGAAAGTAGTAAGAAACTAGAAGAATATCCCAAATCAGAGCAGTTTTTCTACACGATATAAAATGAAAAGAATTAAGCTTGAAGAAAAGATGGCATAAACAGAAAAAGAAATAGAATTGATTGAAATAGATAGAGTTAGGAATAAAGGAATGAATTCGAGATAAAGAATATTAATAAGGTTATGATTATTTTTATAATTTCCATATTAGTTTTAAGAATAAAAGAGTATTTTTGTTTATTTTTTTATAGAATGTCTGACCCCAGGAAAAATAAAATAAAATCAAAGATATGAAGAATTGTTAGGATATAATTCTAGAGTAAGAACTTGCCTTACAAAACCTAACAAAAACTAGATATACTCTAAAATTCATAAATAAGGTTATGGCTCTCGGGGTCAATAACTAGTTTATATATACCTTTCGTTCCAGATTTATCGTATGTAGTTCTTATATTTGCAGCAGTATCTACAATGTTATTAACAATAGACGGTGTTTTTGCTGAAATTAACAAACGTAAAAGATCAACTCTACAATCAAATTCAAAGTTCATTTCGAAGATAACAAATGCATTGATAACAAGAGAAGAATTCTCTGATCTTATAAACGATTCTCAAGAAATAGAAGGTCCACTTTAAGCAACCACTCCGCTTTTATCACTTGTAATTCCTCTCTAAAAAACTTCTCTTAATATCGTTAACCCAATATCTAACTGCCTGGTCTTTCATTACCATTATTCTAATTATCCTAAGCTTTGTCAAACTCCATATAGCGTCAGTAGCTCTTCTTCTTTTTTATCTCATTTACCTGATTCTTGTAAGTATCTAACAGTTGTTCCAAGTTCTAATAACTCTTCATGTTTTCCTACTTCTCTGTGGTATTTTGATTACTTAACTTTAACTCTTTCTTTTTTATAGCTTTAGCAGGTTCTTGTCCAATTGATCTTGTAACATTACAATTCAGGTAATCTTTAGTAGGTTCTCAATCAATTCTTTGTTTTTTCTGCGATCTCATTTACTCAGACTTTATAATTCTTTCTTAAAACTAAAGCGACATTCTTCTTACTACTTGCTTCTCTAATACGTGTTCCATGCCTTTCCATCTCTTTCTTGAACTCTCCTTTAATCTCTGATCCGGGGGCTACTCATATCTTCTTTGGCTATTATAAGGGACTTCTCGAATAAATATCAACTATTGCTTTCGAAATTGCTTTTCAATGCTTTTGAGTCTTTACATCTACTAGTAACATCAATCACACTTAATGCATATTTATATCCTTTTTCAGTTGGCATATAAGATATATCTGCTTGATGACTTTCATTAGGTACTTCTACGTCAAAGAAGCTATTAGGAACTTCTTTCGATCTAGGTTTGAATACCTGAATTATATCTGACCTCGGATCATACTTATCTTCTTTTTTCTCTCTTTTAAAGTTAAAAATGGCATTCTATTATAATGGAAGTATTTTTCCACTGTGTTCTAGGATTCAAATAGAACTTAAATATCTTGAAGTGTCTTTTTATGTAAAAGAAAAATCGGAGGCCTAAATTAAATTTCGCAATTAGATGTAAAATCTGTGATCTTGATAGCAGTGAAACAGAATTCGAGTGCAGTATTCTTCGTAAAAACAAACAAATTAATAATATGTGCTGATTTTCATTGTGCTCATAACAAGTTTTCAAAGTACAAACCAAGCCGTCAATATTGTTTAGCAAAAAAACATTTAAAAAAGATATGTTCAGCAATATATTTTTATCATTACTGCATTAAACATGAAGCGATTACTATTATTACAAAAGTTTTTCCACGTGTAGAAGGTAAACAAAAACCTACAAAGCTGAAAGAAATTATCACATTATTATTTCACTTGTATTATTCACGTATGTAACTGACTAACAGATAACCAATCAAAGCCGCGATGGCACACTAGGTAAGGCGGTAGCTTTTCATGACGTCGATCTCAAAGTCGTGGGATGGAATCCTTCGGTGGTCGATCCCTCATTGCCACTGCAAGCGGTGGTAATAGCCGTAAAGGCTTTTCTGTCGCTTTACAAAAGAGTATGTTAAATCAGCTTGTATTCATGATATGTTACATCTAAAGGCTCAGTAACTTTGTTAAGCCCAAGGAATTTTTTCTAGGCTGAGTAAAGTCTTCATATTTGGTTAAGCTCTTTCCATCTTCTGTATAACTACTTCTAACAAGACTAGGATATTGAGTTTGCGATTACTATATTTTCAATGTTACAATGGTTATAAGCACATGGATTTCCGATGCAGCTACCATATCTATCAAAGCCTTGTGCAGCTACAATCAACCATCTAACTTTATCAATAGTATTTTGTATAGAAAGAGTTATAGTGTACTTCAATCCCTGGTTAGTATTACTCAGAGTCACGTTTTCTTACCTCCTGACTCTTTAGCTCAGTTTGTTTCTTTCCTCGCCCACTAGAGATTTTTGCTATCGGCGTCTTTCAATACTTAGAGCAGGAGTTATACACGGAATCACTAATCTCATCTTTGACATATTAATCTTAAAAACATACCAAACCCCTTGACCATCCATTTTTTAAAGGATTTTGTACATCACTATCAGAAACAATGGCATAATTTCTACTCGTAATTGCATTAAGCTGATAATGAATGTGATGTAATGTAATGTATCTCCGTCAGTAACTCCACAAAGTCATAGAGACCATGTGGGTGTTACGCAGGAGAGTTTTGTATAGCGCACTCACAGCCTAAGCGGCTTTCGGTACGCATTCGGTAGCCAACAGACTTCGTCTCACGCAACAAAGAGAAAGTGGGAAGCATAGCAGAGTCAAGAGAGCAGTTGAGGTAGTGAGTAGCATGGAATTAGCAGTTCAGGACCGCTGAAAAAGATGTGCCATAGTCGGCAGTTGGAGAGTAGTTGTCGTTGCGTAAGAATTGTAGAAGCGAGTTCCACAGTCTAGGACCTGCAGAGCTGATCACCAATGCCACCACTTGTACCAGTCGTTATAGCATCATAGTCTAATCCACCAACTTAGGTTAATTCAATTTTAAAAGGAATGTTATAGAGAATTTTATAGAGAATTCTATTCATATCTGCACAGAATCCATAAAGCCCACTTAGTATACGTGAAATACTAAAAGTTCCAACATTATCAACTAAGTTATCATTAAGTCTTCTTCGATACATAAATCCAATGTTATTCTCAGCTGCTTTAGTTGCTAAAGCAGTCATGTAATTTCCGAGGCCATTTGCCATATCATTTATAGAACTCGCTTAATCTTTTTTTCTATCCAGTTGTAGGTCCTTCTGTTCGATTACAGTTATTTAGGTAACTTAGAGACCCATAAGTGTTGATCTCTTTCAGATCTTTGAGGTAATGATGTACTTCCAATTTCTTCTACTCCAAGTCTTACTTTCATTGAACTAAACATCCAAGCACCAGCATTGGAAACTAGGGTAACAGCTTAGGTTAGTGCTGCAAAAGCTTCATTAGCAACACTCTATACTTTAATTTGTCCTTCTAAAAGTAAGTAAGAATCAGACAAAACATAACATAAATTTTGTTATCTAAACACAGTAAAAGTAATTAACTTAATTCTGGATAACATCGAGTTCATTTTCACTCGTTTGATAAAATTCTCTGTACTGAAAATTCCTTATAAAATACCTAGGCAGACTTGGGTCACTTAATTCAAGTATAGTGTCAATCGGAGCACTCGCCATTTCCACTGTATAAAAAAAGTAAACTTATTTTCTTAGAAGATGTCATCCTGCTTCAATTTTCCTCATTCAACCTCCGTAATCATCAGGTCTTCTTCTTTCCGTGGGAACTGAAACAGCCGAAGCAGACGAAGTAGCCGAATCAGACGAAGGCACAACTGTTTTCTCTTGTATAGTTCGTGCGATTTCTTTGTATACTTTTAGATAATTCTCCTTCAAGGTTTCAGAGTAATCCTCAGTTTCTGGTTCTTCACTTTCCTATTCACTTGCTTTCTTCTTTTTCATTTTACACAGCTTTTCTACCATCCTCTTTTTAATCTCGATGTCAATGTCTTTTATCTTATTGTCGTAGTCTTCATATTTCTTTCGTTTCTCACGTTTATATTGTTCATCTTTCTGACGACGTTCCTCTTCTGCCTTATCCTCAAGTTTTCAAAATTTCTGAATAAAATCCTAGTCGGTCTTTTTTTTAGTCTGAAGTTCGATAGGTTTTCTCAGTGGTGCATTTTGATTCCTTTGTTCGCAATATTCACATTGAGGTTTGTCATTCCAGCAACTACCGGAGCTACTTTCCCAACTCCATCAATGATCTTATCAAGAACGCCGGATTGGATGATAGTACCATATCTAGAAATCAAATATTATCCTCGATTTATCTTAAGATGACCTCGACAAGTGCAACTTTTTTATCTCTATATTATTATATTATCTATATTATTTAGAAGTATTTATTTTAATTGTAGCAACAGAAGCTACAAACTAGATTTCTGTTTTGATCAGTCAGACTAACTTTAAAAGAATTGATCGCCTTAATGTCTCCTCTAGTTAGCAAGAACATTACATTTGGAGTTTTCACCGGGATGTGATGTATATCCGTGATTTTAATTATATACTTTGAACAACACTGAACGAGAAAACCAGATTTGTCTATGAACGTGGTTCAGTGCTCCGTTCTTGCACAATCTAAATTCATTCGGCTTACACCTTGATTTCGGCTTACACCTACACCTGTCAGGGAATACCATTTTATTCATAGCCTTGTAAGTTCCATAAAAATACATTATCTTTATATTATTTCATATTGACTTCCTCCCACCATACTTGGATCAAATGACCCTTGTTTATTAGAACAAAATCCGAGGGATCTCCAATTGTATCTGCCTGTATACCTGAAGCGTTAGTACCAAGAAGAACGACATAGTCACCAACTACTTGCATGGTTGCCTTATTGTCAGTGCCTACAGAAAATCTTACTCCAAAGGGATCATTTTTTAAATTCGGATCATAATCATCATCATCATAAGTCCTATACTTCCGCTAGATGCTGTAGGAGAATCATACTTACTAGCTATAAGCTCCGCATTCAAAGCATTTACCATCCTTGAAGAATCGTAATACCCATGAGGAATTTTCACTGAAACAGAATTAGTATCAGTCGTAGATCTTTTAAACCGTAGCAGATCATTTACTCCTGTTGTAATATTTGAAACAGCTTTGTTTTGTACCTATACACAAACTGTGAAGGCCAATTTTTAAAAGCCTTTTTCATTCAGTAGAATTGGAGGACTTGATGTCTTTATCAGACAATTTGTTGTTCCAGTTATTCTTACCGAAATTCTTATAATATATTTCAACAATTTCAAGGACAGTTGTAAATTGCTGTCCTCCGAAATCTAGAACTTTAAGATTTCGATTAGTCATAGTAATCACTATATCTGAAGCTGTGTCTTCTACTATATCATAGTACTCAATAGTAATCTGTTCGTAGAGTTTTTGTTCCCAAGAATAAAAGTTATAAGCAAAACTCTTAATAACCTGCGATTGAGTTCCATTTGTATAACTAGAGCCACTAGTGACTAAGTTACAATGCACCAGTATTAAACTTACATCTGAAACAAAAACTTTATTCACAGAGACAAGTTTTACATTTGTAGTACAGTTTACCACATCAGTAACACCTGCTGGATAAGCAAAAATAAAACTTGGATCCTTTGTATACGCATATTCAGTAAAAACCAAATATTCCAGCTATACTCGACTTACCAGCGGAAGATGTCCATCCAATTGGCATCTTAATTCACGAATTTGAAGTAGAAGTATAATATCAATTTCGAATTCATCAGTGTTTGCTCCAGGTTGAACTACAGAATTATTTATGGTATCAGCCATTCGTACACTGATGTCATCTAAAGTAGCTGAATAAATTCCAGATTTTAGTGCTATTGTTTGCTCAGATCCACCGGAGATTCTGTAACTAAAGGTTTTATTGGAACTTGCTACGTTTTTTAATAGAATCGGTTCCTGAAAATTTCTTAAAGCAATTTTTCAATTTTTTACTTCGAAGTATCACTGGGTCAGCTATCCGGATTCTAACAGGATTACTCTTACCAGAGATGTTAAAATGTATCCTTCTTTGCTTGATTGAATGATGTCCTTATTGTTTATAAATTCTTTAGCATTACTTAAGAAATCGCAACAAAATCCAACATTTCTATATACTAAGGACATATAGAATTTTATTTGTTCTCGAAATGGAATTTTTTCTGAGCATTTCTTGACTTCGCTGGGTAATCTGTTTCCAGCAGCAAGCTCACGAATCCAAAGCTCAAGTTTATCCAGAATTTCAGATTCGTTTTTAGCAATCCATGGAGTAATGATTTTCGTCATTACGTTTGTCATTACTTTTGACACTGATTTCATTCCAGAACCAGAATTCGATCTTTGCTTAGCTTGTTCAGCTTTTCGTTAATTTGCAGCAGCTATTTATACATCTAATTCAGATTTATTCTGCATCTGTATCCTCCTAATTTTCTCCCTTTACTTTTTCTTATCAGCTGCTTTCAGTTCTTCAATTCTTTTCTGTTCTTCATCCAATTGTTTTCTTCAACTTTCTTTTAACTCTTCCAAACTTATGCCAAACATAATTTAAAAGCTTTGAATTTTTAGGACTCGTTTTATCTTCAATAAAAATTAGGGGAAATATAATCTCCCCAATATATCATTTGGATTATCCTCATCTAAATCTTATACCATTGTTCTTATTCCACAATTTTAACTTCCTGTACCTTTTTCATTAATTATTTCAAATAATTCAAGCTCTAAAGGAATAGGTTGTTTCTTATATTCAGCTTCTATTTTTTTCTACGCTTATCTGATAGGCTTTCTAAATATTTTTTAGTATAATCATAAATCGATTTTGCAGCGTCTCCAAAAGCTGATTCATCTGTTTCTTTCAGTTTATTACAGATGCTATAAATACTTAAATCCTTATCTGATTCAATAATGCCTTTCACCAATCGCTCAACTCCCAAAGGTACATATCCTCCGTTATCAATGTTCAGAACGTTTAGTTAGTCTTTTTTCTTGTGCTTTAATTTCTTTTTATTATAATTTTCTCAACGTCATCATGAAATTCGTCATCGTTTGTTGAACATGTAGTTGGGTGAATAGAAATTTTAGCCGCAATAGTGTTTGAGCGCATGCATCAAGAGGTTTTTTCTCGGAGTTCATGGCATACATCTTTGCTTTATTTTCAATTTAATTGCTTTTTCATTTTTTCTACTTTAATTGCATTATGAGCCTTTTCTAGAGTCATTGAAATATCAGGCTTTTCCTGTATTCTATAGAATTCTGTATATAATTTTTGTGTAGATATATTGCTTTTCTTGCTTCTATTTGCTACTCAAGCCTAGATCAAACTTTCTTAAGTTTTTCGAGATCAAAGTTTCCTGAGTTGTCTGTAGATCTTTATAATGCTTTTTCGTTTGCATGAGCTTCAGCAGTATCTCTGGCAGCAATCTCTGCTTCTTAAAGTTTTGAACTTCGAGGTCAATTTGAAGTTCGTTAGAATCTTTAAGATCTTGTAAGTTCTGTAGTCTTTTTTCATAGTCTAGTGCTTCCTGGACACTACGTCGTAAAGCAAGTTTCTCAAAGTAAATCTTTCCGCTAAAAAAAATTCTATTTCAAGTATTTTTTATTAAATATCGTAATTATCTGTTTCCGAGAACTATCTACAGTCCAAAAGCGTCCTTCTGATTCAGTTTTAGTAAACCGTACCCATTCTTCATAACATTGCTAAAATTAGGGCTTGTTTAGATAAGGATACCACGTCCAAGTTGGTCCATGCATTCGTGACATCTCGTCTCGACTTCTGCAACTCACTGCTTACAGGCCTACCAGCATGTGCGATCAGGCGATTGCAGCTGGTGCAAAACTCTGCAGCTAGGCTTGTCTGTCGTGAGCGTCGCAGTTTCCACATTACTCCACTTCTCGCCGACCTGCACTGGTTACCAGTCAAGCAACGGATTGACTTCAAGGTTTTGTCGCTCACTTTTAGGTCTCTTCATTCTATGGCTCCAGCCTATCTTTCAGATATACTACCCCATCAGGCAAAGCATCGTACCACTCGCTTTTCGGAATCCAACAGTCTACAAATACCTCGTACAAACCTTAAATCCTTTGGAGACCGTGCATTTAGTTCGTATGCTCCCATAGCTTGGAACTCCCTCTCGACCTGCGTCAGAACATCCCCTGACCTGACCACATTTAAAAGAAACTTAAAAACATACCTATTTAGGACAGCATTTAGTGGGTCCTTGTGATTCGTCCTCGATGTGCTTATGCGTGCTGACACTGTTCATGCTGCCACTAACCACATTTGCATGCTGACCCAGTGCATGTAACCCCTAACCATGTTATTCATTTTGTTTGTTTTTCAAGCATGATTTTACTTACTATTCTATTGCGTATCACTTTGCAGCAAATGTAAAGCGCCTAGAAAGAGATTAAGTTCTCTGAGGGCGCTTTATCAAGTGCAATATTATTATTATTATTATTATTATTCCTAGTACAAGAGTTTACCCAATCTTTGAATGCTTTACGGTCGATGTCACCGTCGTATGCTGCTCGAATGTACTCAACGTCAGTAGAATTCTGCTTAAAAACTACTATCATGTTTATATTGTTCCTAATTTCTCTCCTAGAAATAATCGTAAATCCTTGTGCAGGATAAAAGATGTTCAGTCCTTTATGTCGTCCCCGTATAAAATAATTTAAGATCTACGTTTGATCTTCAGTCACTAAATCATCTATAATAACTTCACTCTTATAGTTTCTATATAAATCGATATCAGGCATTCCTCCGATTCCATCTATCCAAACATAAGAACCTTTAGCAATTCCGGAATTCATAGACCTAAGTCATCGGTATAACCTCTTATCGAGGTTAGAAGCTATTATTGCACAAGTATCATAACTCATAATTCCATTGAATACCTAGTTCATTATCAACTAAGACTTTTCTTATTCACTTGGACCTAAAACCAGCGACCTAATCGGAACTTTTGGTAACGATTCGCGGTAATCAGTTTCTTGATCTTGGCCAAAATTAAATGCACGTACCTTCAGAGACTACATCTATTTTTTATAGAATAGAAAAAATGGAATCTATGATTTACTGCTTAAATTTTCGTAGGAATACAGACAACCTTCATCCTTAATAAGCTGAAACCCAGAATCCAAGTGGCCCTAAGGAATGGGAAAGGCAATCTATAATAATATGTGAGCATAAAAAAATCAAAGTTTGTTAAACGTAGAACTCCTATGGTAGCTTCAGGAGTTCTGAGTCACTGGTGACCTCAAGGAAACTTATTGAATTCTAAGGAAAAACTATTGTCAGACCTATGAAAAACAATAGGAAACCTTAAAAATCTAGAGTAAACCATTAACAGACTAAGATATAATGAAGTTAAAGTGAAATGTGAAATATAGTGAAAGTAAATGAAGTTAAACAACTTGGAATCCAGGGTTTCTGAGGTGTATTCACAAGAGACGAACTTGCTAGTCTCGAACCAAAAAAAATGAAACCTGGATAAGGAATGCCAGTAAATCTGACCGTGCAATTTACCATTGGGTTGCAATAAAAAATTGTGGTACTGATTACTTTTACTTTGACTCTTTTGGGGTAGTACCAATGCCAGAAGAGAACTGAGTACTTAAAAATGATTCCAAGATTTCAAACTCGAGGGCTCTAAACAAAAATAATGTGGACGCAAATGCTTAGAATTCTTATAACTAATGGAACTACTGATTTTGGAACCACGATGAAATTACTTTTGAATTAATTTTTATTTCAAACAAAAACTTTTCTTATGTATAGAAAAATGGAGTCAATATTCCGACCTGTTTCCACTAAGCAGGTTTATGAAGAAAACATCCGTTGTCCTCAAGAATGCAAAAACTGTGATTCCAAAAGAAAACAAGTTAGAGTTCCTGTTGAAGATAAAGTCTCTAAGGATTCTAAGCCACATCTGAATATGCATATTTTCCTTAGTCTGGAAATTAAAGAAAAAATCAACTAAATAATTACTCGAGCATGCACCAAATTCGGAATCTGTGATTATGACTTGACTCAAAGCTCGACTATTGGTCTAACATTTGATTTTGGAAGCCGTTCTAGTTTTTATGACCAAAGAAACCGGCCTATTAAAATTGAACGTCTTGGAGAAATTCTTCAGAAACTCGGCTCTGATTTTGGAATCGAAGGACTACTTGATGAAGCTTATGTGACAAAAGATCATTACAGTGAAGCCCCTAAACTTAACTACATATAAAAAATCGATCAGTTTAAAATCCTTAGTACTCCTACTGAAGAACGTGACAATGTAAATCCTGCTGGCCTTTAAATTTAATAAGTACAATAAATGAAACCTGAATACAAATATATAAGCAGATTAGAATAAAATGATTAGGTTAATTTAGTTTCTTAGATTTTCCATTGTGTCATTTCTGCCATTCTGTTTCACTCAAGACCTTCAAGCATAATTCTTGCTTTTTCTTAGGCTACTAGGATTTATTAGCTTGTCTTTTTAGGGAGTCTTCTGCAAATGAATCATTCTGTGCTACACCCTTCGCTTCGCTTAGACCTAGTCCTAGTTTAGCCTTACTCGCAATGACGGCAGCTGCAGTTCTAGAATCATTACGAAAAAACTCCGGTTGCCTAGGATCTAATTGCCTAGTCTTGCTGCAGCTCCAGCAATGACAGATGGTCAGGTAAGTTTCTAGTTTCTGTTCTTCTAGGCTCTGGTTCATTAGCATTTTGCCCGTAGATGTAATCGTGGTTAAGAGCAGCTCTGTATAAGTCGTTTACATCGGTGTTTACATCCTTCATTTATTCTCTGCTGGAATTCTGTGAATGGCCGAATGAAACTTCCCCTTGCCATGTGTTACTAAGGCTAATACCTGGAAGGTTTTCTCTAGGTTTCTAGGAGGAAGCTGCATAAGGATTTCACGTGCACCAAGTAACTTATTTGTGATTTTCTAAAGGAAACCGCTGCCCTCAATTGATGTCACATTTTTTTATTTGCTATAAGTTGACTAGCACTAAATCTAAGGATGGGACCATGACCTGAGAACATACATTTCTCTCTATAGGGTTTTTCTGTAGTTTTATTACCATAACTGGGCCTTTCAGGTTAGTATGAGTAAATATAAGTGAAACAGGTCAGTAGATTCTGATAGTATCTGCCTTCGAGACTCTGAAAGATTCAGGCTAACCAGAATGCGACTAATTCTATAATATTTTTTATTATTCCGATGAGACTAATTATTTCCATCGCTTATTTACATCGCTTATCAATGTTTTTTTGAGTTGTAATATTTCAGAACGTAATTCTTCTTGGCTATGACCTTCGGGAAGCAAAGTTACTAACGCCTTTGCAGATGACTCAGCTTTGTAGTCGCAGGTTTCAGATCCTATTTTTGATATTGCTGTTGCTTTAATGTTTACTTTCAGATCAGGTGACTCCAAATTTCTCTACTAAGATCTTTCCGGAATTAATGTATTTACGACAATTGTTAACTTCTGTCGTGTCTACTTTTTTAGTTATGTCTATGTCGATCTCATGGCCAGGAACTTCAAGTTGTGTTTTTAGGTCGGATATTGCTTTCTTAAGTCTAGAACTTTGTAGCGTGAGTGCGTTTAGTCTTTTGGAATGTGTGTTCATTGGAGGTTCTCTGGAAGTGAACATGGCAAGGTCAGTGATTTTCTTAGTGAATCCTGCAGCTGCTACTGCGACACTTGCAGCAGTTCCTACAGCTCCGATTATACTTGCCATGCTGGCGAATAGAGCAGGAATAGCTGGAATTATTCCCCTATCGGTTTTCAGTTTTCTCCCGTTCGGACTTCGTCTGTTCTGACGCTCATGAAGTCCTTCGACCAAGACTTCGGATCTATGCATGCACTATTCTATTCAACAGTTTTTCCAAATAAGCCAGACAAAAAGCCACTTGGATTCAAGTACCAATCAGAGCTACTCGTTTCTGCTTCACGAAGGATTTCGTTAATGCAGTAACCGACTTCGAGAGACGCTATCATTTTCTCGAGGCTCTCTTTCTTTCTTCTTTTGAATATTTTTCCAACTGACGTGGCCATATTTTCTAGATGCCATGTCATCAAGTATCTCCTTTAAAAATTAACAAAGGTCTACGATTCCAGAGATTCCAGCTAAGAATCCTCTGATTACTTTTGTAGCAGAACCGATTACTTTGAAATAAGTCAGAACTTGAGGAACTATTGTTGCTACAGTACTTGAAACAGAGATACTTAAGTTTGCTGCTATTTTTGGAGCTAATTTGATTACACCTTTGGATGCTGTTTCTGTGCCTGAAGTAACTCCAGAAAGAACTTCTATAGTTGCATCAATTCCAGATTTGATTTCTTCTGCGGTGTTCCTTCCTATATTTCCTTGAGTTAGTCTCTTAGAAAGCCAGATTGTAGTTCTTGTTTTCTTTTTAGATGCAGTTTCGATTTTTATAGAAGGTTTATTAAGTCTGATAAAACTTTCGTGATCTAGGTCTGAGTATTTTAGTTTTATTTTATGTCCTGAAAGTATTTTAAAATACTGTTTTTAGAGAGATTAATTATACAGTATTTGGTTTCCATTATATATAGAAATGGACTTATAAATGAAATTAATCGGACCATTGCGGTCTAACTTAGCCTCGAAATGACTAGGAAAACAAGATGGGGCTATCCAGTGAATTAGACTGATATTATTAGGTTAGATTATGCTTAAAGCAATGATTTCTCGGGGAATCCTGCAACTAACATGACTGGAGAAATGGCAACCACGACTAACGGAAAATTAACAAAAACAGGAGAAAAACGTGAATCTCAACATAATTGTACGAACAAGATATCTGTGATAATTTAGTAGATGGCACCGGGTACCAAGGTAAAAGCTCTTATAAACTGATTGATTACGGGCTGCTAAAAAGATGTCTTCGTTCTTTTGAGGAGTGTCTAAAGGAAACCCAGATCTTGGAAATTACAGAATTACTAACCTTGCTAACTCAGATTTTGTAAATAAATGGTCAACTTTTCTAGACAGCAGTCTTATGTTAGATACTTACGTCTAACCTATTATTCGAGTGTTTTAGAATTAGGAGCTTGTATAGCTTTTCTTGACACTCAATTTAACGGAATTGGAACCGAGTCTTCGAAAGTACAAGCTACTCCTGCTGATATTTCCGTTGTAGACTTAGAGGAAACAAAATCGGTTTTAGCACTCAAAGTCTTACGTTTATTCCAGGTTCTGTAAGTAATTGAAATGTTATATGTAATGTCCTACGGTCGACTGATAAAATAGGAGCGTTCGTAGAACTAACTTATGGTAGCACTTACGGTGTTTCTGGTACGCTGATGTTAGTCATAGGAATCGATGGTGCGTGCAATTACTTTACCAACGACTTCTACGTTGATAAGTCAGTACGCTACATCGATTTTCTTGTTAATATAGTATAGAAAATGTCTCTTGGATATCGAAAGACAGGTTCTCAAGCAAAAACTTACATTCGAAGAACTGGAGATACTTTCAGGAGGATGGAATGGAAATCTCATTAAAAACTTGCATGACCTTGTAAACCCTGGAGATGCAGTTAATCTAAAGTAAACTGATACTAATTTTATGACTAACGTTTCTACAGGAACTAATACTGACGGAGATCTTGATATGAGCAACTACCGTTTGATAGACCTTGCGAATAATGCGAATTACTCAGATGCTGCTACTAAACACTACGCGGATACTAAGCAATCGTTGACAGGTGGAGAAATTACTGGGACTTACTGTAAATGGATTGATTACAGTTAGTAGTCCAGCATATTCTCAAAATGATGTGACAAATAATGATTACTTAGATAATAATTTTATTAAGTCTGCCGTGGAGATACTTTGAATGGGAATTTAGATAAGCTTGAAAATATTTAATTAGAATTATACACGATCCTGTTAATCCAAATGATGGAGTTGGGATACCTAAATAGTGTGTCAGATGGAAATATAATGACTGTAACTATTGAAGGAATAATGGATGGCACACAAAGTATAACCATAAATGGTTCTAGATTTCAAAGAAAGTGGATTAGTTATGTAGAAGATGTTGTAGTTCCAAAAGGAATAATGGTTATTGGATCATTTTATTCAGATATAGATGAAGTAATGAGAGTACTTATGCCTCCTACAGATACATATCTTCTGCAAGATATATGATTATCAGGAAGTTATATATTGGATAGAAATGGAAAAAATTGTGAATGCACATTTTTTAAATGTGGTCAGTCACTATTTAATCGAACAAGAATATTTTATGTTTACACAGCAATAAAGTAAAATGCTAGTAAGGAATTGTCTAGAATGCGAGGAACATTAGACCTCAATACTAACAAGAGAATGAACCTTGAAATGCTATTGATTTTTAGTATAAGTTAGTAAAACTTTTTTCAGGTAATAATTATCTTAAAGATTCAGATTTGATAGAAAGAGGGGATATATATATATACTAACTCTAAAAATGTGAGGTAATTATACCTAAGTAAAGGAAGTGATTTAGCCACTAAAGAATACTTAGATACCAAGTTAAGAAAGGATGAACCTCGTACAAACCTCAAATCCTTTGGAGACCGTCCATTTAGTTCGTCCGCTCCCAAAGCCTGGAACTCCCTCCCGACCTGCGTCAGAACATCCCTTGGCCTGACCACATTTAAAAAGAACTTAAAAACACACCTATTTAGGACAGCATTTAGTGGGTCTCAATGATTCGTCCTTCATGTGCTTATGCGTGCTGACACTGTGCATGCTGCCACTAACCACATTTGCATTCTGACCCTGTGCATATCACCCCTAACCATGTTAATCATTTTGTTCGTTTATCAAGCATGATACTACTCACCATTCAATTGCCTTTGCCTTTGCAGAAAATGTAAAGCGCCTAGAGAGAGATTGAGTTCTCTGAGGGCACTTTATCAAGTGCATTATTATTATTATTATTATGAAGACGAATTAATTAAAGGTAACCTGAAAGTAAATAGGTAGTTAATAATTCATGGGTTTCACGTGGTTTTTATTCACAATTTTTTATTTGCTTTCTTTTCAAGGAAGAATTACTCAGTAACTTTGCGTTCAAATAAGCAAGCGATTGCTATTTTTGGTATGTTAACTGTCCCAAAAGTAATTAATGTAGGGCGGGATAATTAAAAAAAATTCTAAGTTGTCTGATTTTAAATTGAAAATTCGATTTAATCAAAAGTAACAATAAACATTGCAGAAGTTGGTGTAGCTCGGATAATGGTATAAATAAAATTGATGATAGAATGTTTTACATGTTTATGAATATAAGAGAAAATATTTTTAAAGATATGATTCCTCATGATCCATCAAATTTTAGAACTTCACATCAAATAAGTAACAATATGATAACTTTAGATATTAAAGTTTGTGTAAAAAATGAAAAATCAGGAATACTTAGAAACTACTATCACCGCTTTTATAACTAAGGAAATGATCCTGCAGATTTTAATTTTCCCCCGGCTACTCTGGAATTGATAACAACATGTTACGTTGAAGTGAATCTATAAATAATTTAGCATTGTTGATTCATCTTCAGTGACTCAGTGACTTTTAAATATTACAATAAAAAATTATTAAATTTACAATTAATTATCCAAAGGTAAAAGACACTTTATTCCTAAACACTGTGTGTTTCCCTTAATGACACCTTTAACTCCAAATATTAATGACTGTGTTGAACTAGGGTTAGTAAAACGAGTTGTATTCTCAGAGTCAAATTTAATAGTGTTTCCATGGTAAGGATTTAAGCTTTCAGATATATCAACTTTCCAATCAAGGTTTTCCTGAAGGAATTCATTGGAGCAGTAAACCCTGAATATAGGTCTATGCCTAATTTTAATTCGTTTGGTTGTCTAAATATTTTTAGAGTATGCATCTGACTTTAAATTTTTTCAAGTATCTCTTTTTAAGTCTTTTAGGAACTCTAAAAATTCTGAATCATCACGAACTTTTTAAAAATGCTTGCCATTTTGAGATCCGAGTGATGAAGTCTTAGAGATTCGTATTTTAGGAAAAGCTTTAGAGATAGGAACTTCTGATCTTCTATTTGCCCCACTGGAAAAATAAATGCCCTAAAATGTGAGTATTGTTGACCTAGAACTTGGTTATGCCCATCTAGACATCTGGTTTCTATAGGAATCGATTCGTTCTGTAATACAATTTTTACTTTATTGGTTAGATGGTACTGGATCAGATGGAATTGAGGGAGCAAGTGTAGAGGAAGTAGCTGAAGCAGCAGACGAAGTAGATGAAGTAGACAAAGTAGCCGAAGCAGCAGCAACAACAGCCACTCCTGCTTTCTGTCTAGCGCTAGTTCCATCAGAAATGTCTGGCAGGATTGCATAGCATTCATCTTTAATGATACCTGAGATACTTGGTTTCATAACTGATACTCCAGAAATAACTATTGAGACAGTTGATAGCTGACTAGCATCCATGTTGTGTATGATACAACTTCCCAAGGAGTATCTAGACGGTTATCAACTTTTGTACTGACAGTAGCTTCGAGGTCTGCAGTTACTTTAGTCACTCCAGCAGAGATTACCTTTTGTGTTTCAGCGTCACATTCGTCGATGTAGAGTTTTTTAACTGAATCGTCTTTCATAATTGAAATGTCTGAGTCGTGTTTGAGCATCGTAAGCAGTCATAGTATATTTAAAAAGGTAATCAGCATGGGATTTAAGAATGATAGCAGAAGTAGCAAGATTAGGATTGGTAATATCTGGAGTTTGTGTGGCTAAAGTTACCGACGAAGTTGCAAACAAAATTCCTGTCTTTTTCTATTCTAACAAAAAATTAATAAAATTGAAGCGGTGTCATCGTAACAACCTAACTCATCTTTAGTCCCTCGAGATTTACAATTCCTTTCCGTGTCGAGTATCTTCGCAATTATTGTACCTCTAAATTGCATTAGTTTTTCAAAGACATCAAAGATTTCATTAGGAATTCAAGCATACGAACTGTCAAGATCAGGAATCACTTTATCAAGTGAATGCCTAACAATCCTTGCATCTACTTTTTTCAGTACACGAAGACAAATTATTTTTAACGCCATTTGTGACATCCCATGACAATATTGTTCACAGCTTAGAATTTCTGGGATGTCGAGATGTTGGGATCTTAATATGTAGTTAATTTTTTTATTCTGAGCATATACATTCGGTTTCACTTTCAGATTTACATTATTCACAATAGATTTCAGGGTCACATTTTGGCTCTGATCCGCATTCAGTTTCAGATTGTAGTTCGAGAGTTTGAAAGCATGACAATGTCCTCGTGTTTTTAATTCTACAGTGACCATAGCATAACTGCATTTTCCATAATTAAGCGAATATATTTTTGAATCAAATGCTGATAATGCCGTCTTATCTTGTCCTTTAGTACTAGTTGTATATGCTTTTTGTTGGATTTTATGGAATACTCTTATCAGGGTATTATTATATTTTTTATTAAATCAGTACCTGGGGTAAAGATATATCTAAATATTTTGTTAGCGAAGTATTTAAGCAGTCTAAATATGAATCACGAGTTAATATATCATTCTTAACAACACTGCCTGGTATACCTTTCGCTTTAATCATGAATGGGTCATTTTCTCTAACAACATTAACTGAATATAACTTTGGTTTGAGTTCGCAAATCTCTTCTATCAGTATATCTTCTATAATCTCTCCTTTGACTTCATCTTTAAATTAGAAACTTTAAACTTATCTACCTGCGAGCTCGATTCAGCAAGTCGCAACCACTCGATTTCTTGCTGAGCTAAGCAGTTTTGCGATCCGAAAATTTACCAGTCCACACATTTTTTTCAAAATTGAGAGCTCAGCTTTACGCATCCATTCATTTTGCCTTAGAAAACATACAACTTTTTTCAATGTCGTCATCTTAGATATGGCTATATTGTTCAGTGCGGCTGCTTTCAGTGCTAAATGTATTGAGGCCTGGTATTACTTCAATGTCTCGAGGAGGTATGGTATTACTGCAGCCGAGGGAATTGTGCAGGACGTGAACGTATCTGCCGGGCAAGCATAATTCAACGCCTCTGCCCAGTCGGACATGGCCCGATGCACCGAACCCCAAGCCTGGAGGTCACGTAATTTTCGCAAGCACTTAAACCCAGTTGTGGCGGTCCACAAGTAATGGTGGTGGCCTGATGGTTACGATGATGGCCCATTCTGGCATCCGTCTGCGACAATAAGCATACAGTGCAGGCAGCACAGTCATCCCGAAAGACCGTTGTACCCTGCCGCGAAGGGTAGCGAAGCCAAGCGCCTGAAGCTCTGAGTGACCTTCCAAACATGGCTGCCCCATGTCACAGGGCGGCAACGCTCACTGCCGTACTTCCCCTCGCAAGTTTGACGGCTATTCTCAATAGTCCCGAAAGTAAGCGGGAGGACACTGTTGTCTTCCACCTCTCTCTGGCTATGTCTGTCTCTGCCTCTCTCTGTCTCTCTGTCTCTCTTTCTCTCTTTTTCTCATTGATTGGTCTGTTGGAGCCCGATCACTGGACTTCGGTTTCTGGGGGCAGGCAGCCGCCGAAGCTGCGGCGCTATTTTGTCGTAGGATCCGAGGCTCACTTGCTCCGGCAGCCTAGCGGTCGAACCAAACCGATCGTTGTCGGCGTACGACTCTGCAGACACGGGACGAGAAAGAGGAGCATAAAGAGTTTTGGACCATACAGCACTTCATCGCCGAAACGTGTCCTTCCCTGCATGGCTCGGTGTGAAAGCAGTTCGTGCGATGCAGCATACCGACGATAGCATAGGGGCCGGAACAACAGCCTCTCAGCAAGCACCGCGACCGACCGCACCGGCACAATTTTCACGAGTGACAGATGGAGCTTGCTACTCAAAGCACAGCCAACGAGTCGCGGAAGTCTCGCCGAAGCTGGCAGGTGTGCCAAAGATAGCCGAGCGCATCAACAATCAAAATTACCCAGGCAACTAACCACGTCACCTCATTAGCACCAAGGTGTATATACCACAGCCAAATTGGGGCTCTGCCCAAAGCGAAGCAGGAAGTTCAGCTGACTAACCATAACTGCCTACTTTCAGCTGCTTCATTTTGCGAAAATCCGGACATGCTTAGCGATGGCTGTCACGGGCAAGCTGTTCCGTGCATCTGCAACATCTCCTCCAGAGTCCTGTCACTCGCACGTCGTCCTTCGCGAGCAACAGTAAGCTTACAGCTGCTGCAAAACTCGGCAGATAGACTGTCTGTGGCGACTGATCTGCACTGACCGCCCATCCATCAAGCACCCTGTCACTCACTCTGGTCACTCCGAGCTTCGAGCTACTGTCCACCTGCGTAAAACACTTCCCGCTCAGGCTTTCCGTCACAGAACCGGCTCCTCAAACACGAGTCCTTTAGCGGCACCTCTAGCAAATCTCAAATGCTCCCAAGACCGCGCCTTTAATTCCCACTCTCCCAAAGCAACGAACCGGCTTTTAATTGGCATCGCGGCATTGCCTTACTGGATGACATTTAAAATAAAGCTACAAGCCCATCTGTTCCTCGAAGCATTCTCTCCGTCTGAATGAACTGTTCTTTGCATGCTCAGGCGTGCTGACACTGTGCATACTATCACTATTCAATAGACAGTCTGCCTTTCCAGCATATGCAGAGTGCCTGGAACAGTGTCTGGCTCTCTTAGAACGTAATACAATGTCTTGCCATTACTAATATTACTGCACGAGAACTTTGCTACTCGCGCGGGCACATGGTTACCAAGAGGCCCACTCGTTGTAAGAGAGCAGAGTATCTCATCTTCACAATGATCCGATTGGTTTCACAGCACTAATCGCCTGTGGGCGCGATAGCAGCCGAAATCGCTCGGAAAGACCATTGGGCAGCCAGCGGTTTTTTTCTGGGCGTCTAGTACACCTTTCCACGTCCTCAGTGGGTTGCTCCATTTCCTCGCCTCCTCAAATAGTGCAGTTAGTCAGAACTCCTCGCCAGTCAACTGCCATAAAGAACAGGGGACTGCTAGTGACAACCGCAAGGGATTCACAACCGCAGCGGCCGCAAGGCAGCTTTCACTGACCGATCGGTGAAAGCTGTTCGCATCCGTCGTATCCGTCTAAGTATGCTGACCTTCTTCCCCCCCCCCCAACCGCTTCAACGGTCTTCATTATATTCGCGTCCGGTATGAGCCCATTGGCTTTCCAGGCAAGGACGGCGAACTACAACCTTTGCCCTGCCGGCTTCGTGGATGGCTGCTGCGCTGGCCAGTACCGATGTGCGAGATGTCCTCCAAAAAGCGACTCTCGGTCTTCGCTTGCTAGTCCGGAATAACGCGGCCACTGACTGGACATTGGGGTTCCTCCGAGGTTCAATGGCGGCCAGCGAGGCATAGCCTTACAATGCCGAATGAAGGCTAGGCTCTCGCCCATTACTCGACCGACTCAGCCTAAGCTCGAGCACATTTTTTTGCCTTTTTTCGACCGGCGGCGCCGGCCGACTTTCTTAAGTTCTCTCAATTAGCATTAGCCTAGGAGCCACCGGATGCATTCGACAGGATGCGATCGCTAGCAGCGGGAAAGGAAGAACGAGCACTGTCATCGATGGCCCTCCAAAAAAAGACCTGCCATACCCCATTTTTCGGAAAGCCCGTGTGTCGGCGCCAGAGGAAGCCCCTAAAGACTCCGTCTACAAAAAGAATTTGTCGCACCCTGTTTGGATTTCCTGAATATAGCCCAGCCTTAAACGAAAAGCCACCTTCTTCGCCTGCCCTCTGGCTACCACCTCACAGCTACGTGCCGAAGATGCCGGCCCTGCCTGTGGGTGTTCAGCAATCTAAGAAAAATTGCAATGCTCCTCCTGTGGTAGTGCTCGACACACTCGGCTACGTACATGCTCTGCCAAATAGCCCCCCACCCCAGCAGATCTCTTCAACACAAAAATGTTGGTATCTCACCAGAATAGCTTGAGCTTAGACGGATGGCTCACCATCTGGTAGGAACCGTCTATAAAAGAATTGCCTCATTAACGTATATACAACATCAAACTGCCTTAGAAAAAAAGGGAATTCCGTCAGCAAACCAATGCAATGCCCACACTGAGCGGCTCCAGCAGCCTCCTGATCTTAGTTAGCCCGGTTTAGAATAACAAGTGCTGCAAGTGCCCCCGTGCAGTAACACGAGGGACCTCATCGGCTGAAGACGCCCGACAAGCCTATAGGACCACTTCCTAAGCCTAGCACACCTCGTGCTTTAATTCATACATAGCATGGGTCTAAGTATGGGTTCCCGACCTAGGTAGTGGGATCGAGCCCCGATGTAGCAGGTATTGCTTTGTTGCAGCTCCATGCACTCGATGAAAGCCACTAACTCTCTTCTAACCCCGCTTTTACGAGGCTGATGAATAAGCTGATCTTTTCTCATACTTTACACTCTCTGGAAGCCTGGTAGCCATACCAAAGAGGCTAGCAGGCTTCGGAGGGTTCTAAAGCAGCAGCAGCATTGGCTGGCTGCAGCAATCACTTCTGGTTTGCTTTTCAGGAAGGGGCTAAGGCCCCCATAGCTGCCCACCTTTGGCTACGGTCGCCAATAACATCTCAATGGCAAGCTGCCCCACAGCCCACGAGGCATGGCGATTAATAGCAGCACTCTGAGTTGCCTTGGGCGGCCAAGCGAGAAGATAACCACGGGAAATGGCTTCCGCAGAGCTAGTCAGTTACAGAGGATGGCTTTGGCAGGTTCTTAAAACTCGTAAGAATGTTCCCAAGAGACTCCTGCTGGCAAAGCTGCTGCATGCTGGGACAGCTGCTGTGCAGCTATCCCAGCATGCGTATCCGACCATTGGCAGATGGCTTGTGGGGGGATACTAGGCGTCTGACGATCGTGCAATCTCGAATGTCCGGTCGTGTGAAGCGTGAGTCGCTGGCCATGTTTTCAATGTGGCCAGTGGTGCAGTCAAGGGGACAGTTGGCCTATCCTAGTCTCGTCGAGCTGCCTGATAAGTTTATCGTGCAAGTTGTTGTTTATTACAGCCTTATGACCCGGGTCTTAGCCCTGGGATAAGGTGCTTGCTATTCACGACCAGGATCGTGGGTTTGAGTCCTGCATAAGGTAAATTCTTTGTTATTACAGCCATCGGTGGTGATAGCCGAGACGGCTCTTCTGCTGCTATATAAATGAGGCTGCAATGATACGATATGCTAATAAGCTTACCTTTTATTATGGCCGACGAGGCGCGATGCGAGCAAGAAGGAGTAGCTGGCTCCTGTGAGCCACTTCGTTCAGGTCAAGACCTGTGGGCTGCAAAAAGTGAATCGACAACATGAAGTATGTGACAAACAAACAACCGAGCCGATGCTCTGTCTGCAGCTGTTGTTGAAACATCAGCGCAAATAACAGCCGTCCGATTGCCAATTGTCCAAGACAGGGCCGTGATGGTGGCGCCAATCTGAGCAGAGAGATTAATGGTCTGCAAACCTTGATCAGGAAACTGGACGAGTTAGAATAGCACGCAGCCGGCATTGTTGGGCAAACTAGCTCCAGCTAACCACGGGTTGTGGCATGCACAGATGCCATCTCGACATTGCCCTCATAGCCGAATTGGTCAGTGATGTCGTCATTACGGCAATGGGTTCTTGCAAGCACAATGACGAACCAATCAGTAAGCAAAAGGATAACGAACAGGACCTGCAATGAGCTGCTGGGTGAGGCAGGCCGTAGCCTAAACCAGGTGACTGTACTGGTAAGCCCAGGATATGTATGCAGTGGTCGTCGTTTTGGCTACATTACTTGATCGACATGCTCGCGGCGTTCGTGAAGTAGTTGAGCATGCCGAAGAGACCGCTAACACGCACAGCTGAGCAGAGAATCAAGCCGACATGCCTCATCGACCGCATGGTTTCAGTCGAGTGCACTTTTACCATGCATATCATGCGCAGCACTTGCTATTGAGTAGGCACCAGCTACTGCAGGCGCTGTCAAAACGGATTAGGATATTGTCGATCTTGTTCGATCGCACCGTTCAGGCACCGGTGGAGAATGCAAGCTGCTGGCTGTGATGATACAAAGGTGCAGAGATTCTGTCAGCACCCTGAGATAGAGGTGCCTAAGAAGACTGCCGGCTACTGCTAGCTACAGTCGGCCTCGGCAAAATGAGTAGACGAATAGCAACGAACATTTCTAGCATTTCGGATTATTCTACAGAGCAATTGACAAGATACGGTCAGAATTGGAATCTCTGTTTCACAACGAGTGGATGGAGATGCTCTGCTGGGCGGATCGCATATCCCCTCATCAACAGTTCTCTTGATTCAATGTCGACAATATTGCATAGCTTGCAAGAAAATTCTAAAGAAAAATAGACTTTCCAGACGGCAAGCCGATCGGCGCGAGACAGCAGCTTCAACGTTAGTAGGGAAATAGATTCCGACTCGGCACGGAAGATCGTCTAGGGGCTTGCCATTCTTGCTGCCATGCAGGCAAAGTCCGGTCGAGCCGAAGCCTATGACCTACAAATTGGTACAAGATGGTGCGACTTATTCTGACACTGCCAGTGTCAACCGCTGTGACCAAAAGTGTTTTCAGCCTAGTAAAATGCATCAAGTCAAGCGTATGAATGATGACCGGTGAAGTTTACCTCAACGATGTCATGCTGTTATTTATTGAGAAAGAAACAGCTGCAAACGTGACGAATGATGAGATAGATCAACACATACATTCAATATATGCCTGCTGCTGCTCATGTGTCGAATAAAAGACGTTATTTCTAGTGAGCTTGTCATTGTCAGCAGGGCTTACCCCCACAATAAGAATTCTGGCTCCACCACATGTTGTAGCTTTTGCAGGACACTCAGTTTCAGATACAGGGTGTGTTTTCATGCATTTCTAAGCAGTTGGTCGGCACAGCTACTAGAAGTATTCTTCGTTAAGCATGGTCGAGGGTTCGAGTCCTGCAGTTGGCAATCCAATATGGGAAAATACCCACTGCATGCGGTGGTGATGGTCCTTAAGGTTCTTCTGCTACTATATAAATGAGGCTGCTGAATCAGCTAACCTTTCTTCCGTTCTTTCTTTCAAACAGGATAACGTGTGATGATTTCTAGGTGAGGCTCTCTCCAAACCAACAGTGAGGATCTGGGACATGAAATCCACCAACGGAAGCCTAGGCTGTAACAGTTCTGTGGCAGATAAATACACTCTACCACAACTCGCACAGTGGATATAATACTATCCAAGGAACTACTTTGAGCACTCTAGCCAGCCATGGCTGACCCAACCCATCAGGCTGGGGAGCATTGCCAATCAAGGGGGCCAATGAAGCTCACTGCCGCTAATAAATAGCCCTATTCCACGAACCGTGCCAGCTGCCTCCTTTTAGGTGTCTTCGTGGAATGATGATTGGAGGCAAAGACCGGTGCTTTTTCTCCAACGTCGATGAGTGCCTCACTGAATAAGAGCTTGTTGTAGCTGGAACTTGGGAACTTGGATTCACCTACTAGGGGTTTGGTAGAGCTTGCTTAGCCAACGTGCAGGAATGAGTAACTGCATCCCGGCCTAGCTATTAAGGGCTGCTGGGTTCGCGAATGGCTCAGCCGTGCTCCTACAGGGGGCTGGGGCTGGGAATGAGGGCTGGTAACAGCTGCAATCATCACCTAGTCCCATCACCTCCCGCCCCACCACCCGACCTCGAGTGAGCGAGCAGCAGCAGCAGGCTGCACTGTAGGCACTGCAATCAGCTGCTGCTCCCTCGGTAGTCAAAGCTCACATCAAAGCTATCGCCAGCTGGTCTCAATTTCGTTCTCAGTGTGACCTGCCGGTTCTGAGCTTCTGCTTAGTCATCAGTGCAACCCATCTCGAGCTCTCCGGCTGCAGGCGGTAGCCACACCCACCCACAGCACCCCCATGAGCGTTCCAAAGTTGACGGAGCAGAAGCAGGACAGGCATAATAATAATAATAATAATAAGCATTTATTATAGCACTCTCAGAGAACTAAATCTCTTTCTAGGCATACAAGAAAAACTCACCGGAGCAGCCACCAGGCTGTAGCATACTCTGGATCAGCCAAGAAGAGCACTGAGGGCTCAATTGAAGCCTCAATGCACGAGCAGAACATCAGGGGGGATAGCCTGCCTTCCCTATAAAAGCGGCTGTGCGCATGCAGCGCTGTCACACTCACACCTCCTTGGGCAGCTCTTGGCTTTTACATGCCTGTACAACGTGAACAGCTCAACGGACATATGTATAGGTACATGTATTTATTTATTTACATACTATATATATATATATAAATATACATATATATATATATATATATGTAATATATATACATGTAGATTTATTGTATATATATATATATATATATATATTTACACACACACACATATATATATACATACATATACAGATATATATATATATACACATATACAATGGCAGAGCGAGGGGGCAGGGGACTGCTTGCTGGCCTACCGGCATGTGCAATCAGGCGATTACAGTTGGTAAAAAACTCTGCAGCTAGGCTTGTCTGTGGTGAGTGGCGCAGTTGCCACATCACACCACTTCTCGCCGACCTGCTCTGGCTACCAGTCAAGTAACGCATTGACTTCAACGTTCTGCCGCTCATTTTTATGTCACTTCCTTCTTTGGCTCCAGCCTACCTATCAGATATACTCCCCACCAGCCAAGCATCGTACCACCCGCTTTTCGAAATCCAACAGTTTACCACTACCTCGTACAAACCTCAAATCCTTTGGAGACCGTGCATTTAGTTCGTATGCTCCCAAAGCCTGGAACTCCCTCCCGATTTGCGTCACAACATCCCCTGACTTGACCACATTTAAAAAGAACTTCAAAACACACCTATTTAGGACAGCATTTAATGGGTCTCTGTGATTCGTTCTTCCCGTGCTTATGCGTGCTGACCCAGTGCATGTCACCCCTAACCATGTTATTCATGTTGTTTATCAAGCATGATATTACTCACCATTCAATCGCGTTTCCCTTTGCAGCAAATGTAAAGCACCTAGAAACAGATTGAGTTCTCTGAGGGCACTTTATCAAGTGCATTAGTATTATTATTATTATTTCCTCCTCCCCCTGCTACAGCAGGGCAGCGACCTGGATGCCCTCCCCTCCCAGTTTTCCTAGGCCCACCCCGATCATCGCCAATGACGAAATTATGTCTTAATTCCACTCGTTGAGCTACCGCCGAGTTTCTGTCGAGTAAACACTGATTTAGCGAGATAATTTTTCATTTTTTTGGTTCTAGTCCTGCCTACGTGAACAGCTTGCAGGTCTTTCACACCCTAGACAAAAATTGCCAGGTCTGCCACCAGATGAAAATCTTGGCTCTGCCATGTAAGATTTAAGCAAGCTCTGGAAAAAGAGTAATTATGCTGATTCAGACTTCTCCTAAATGGACTGACTAAGATGCAGCAAACCATACTAATCCCTGTAACAATGCGAACTAAACAAAGAAGTCCTCGCTGCATGCAGAGCAAAACTAGCAAATTATACGAAGAAAATACCTCCGTGTAGTGAAAAAATGCGCTTAAAATGATGTCTGCCAGATGTCGGTTGACCTAGAAACAAATGCCACAAGTATCAAATGCTTAAGCGTCTTTGTCAGCACAGTGCAATTTCAAGAGAGCTAGTCTAGGTTGCTTCTCGATTGCCTCAGAATTCGGCTGCTACAGTGGCGAATAAATGCTGGTAAATGCAAAAGGTGAGAGGGATTTCTGAGCTGATGAAATAACAAATTTGGGGGCTGCATGTTGTTGGCCAGGATAAGATATGCATTGTAAGAGAGCCTGTGACTTCCAAGCAATTTGTATGCTGTTAACGCAAGCACTTTGCAACTCGGTATGATGGAAACGAAGACGTGGCATGATCGCTGTAAGCAGAAACAAAAAAGAGGGATGACAACCTATAAAAAGCAAAAGCTTTGAAAAAAAAATTTGCTACTTCAAGAAGTCCTTGGCTTGGACACTTTAACTTGCAGTGTGGCTTAAGGTGAGCTAATAGACCCTTCTGCAGAGGTTACGACAGTAAGGCATGTTTTTTACGATCGCCTATTGTAAAACTTTCCGTTGTTAAAAGCTAAAACTATGCCTCCTACGATGGGGTATGGACCACACCCATTCGACTTTGGCTGACTGGTAAAGAGTTGTGTAGGGCTGATGAATCAAAGCTCACTGTTTTCAATGCTGGCAGGAGAGCTTATGCAAAGCAGCTTATTAATGACCCTACCACGATGACTGTCTTCAGAAGGCTTAAGATTGGCAAGCGGATAAGTGGTGATATGAGATGCTGAATAGCACCTAGTATGGAAACTCTCTATCGAATAGAAGACATGGAAAAACAGCATAAATACTTCGACATCGTAAAAAATGTGGTCCAAGACCAATGGCCCTGAGAGAGCAAGAATTAATAAAGCATCAGGATGGTGATCCCAATTGCACTGGCTGCTAAAGAATTATTATTTTTACTATCGTCCCGGTATTCCACTAACTATATTGTCATAGCCAAGCATGAGCCCTTATTTGAGCCCTAACGAAAACCTTTGGGGTGCTTTGGTGCAAAGTATAGAATCATTAGTTACTCACATCACCTCGGAGATGTCTTACTTGGAGGGCTTTACCAACGCTGGCGAGAAAGTGCTCCGGAATTATGCACAAGGAATTATGCACAAAGTGTGTTTCTGTCAACTTGCATATAGGAAGTGATTATAAATCATGGTGGAGCCACTTCATATTAGCCCAAGTAATTTATTATTTAAGTAATGAAGTGTGACATGTTTATCTATCACCGTGGCCATGTGTATATACGATGTAGCAGTTCTGAAAGCAGCTGAGGATGAATTCCCAGAGAAAGCCGTAGACTCTCTGGGCAAATATGGCCAGCTGCTTAAACTTATGACGGTACCTGTATATAGAAGAAGAGAGAGAGAGAGAGAGAGAGAGAGAGAGAGAGAGAGAGAGAGAGTGAGAGACCAAGACTGAAGGTGAGAGTTTTATGCACGATGGCTGCACTGGCAACAAAGAGGCAGAATCAAGAGAACTTGGACTCCTAGTGCATGATTTGCTAGCTGGCATGGTTCCAAGTGATCGAGACGTAGATGACAGCAGCAGAGTATTTGGCTCTTACATTGCCACACACCACGTCTCCACAGCAATCGTTGGTGGCTGACCAAACTGCAGCTGCATGTTTTTTTCGTTCTTGATGCAGCTAAGCACAAGACCTTTTCTTTGTGCAGGTTCGTTGAATGCTTAGCTGGGCCAGCCAAGACTGAACCGCAGACCGTAAGCTGACCGCGGCTGAGAGCCAGCACTGGTCAGCTATGTACACAAGCTTTTTATCTACCTGTACCCACTGTGAATTGCTGTACGACAATAGGACACTGGGTAAATAACAAAGGAACAGGTCTGAGCCAGCAGTGCTGCCGGTAGAAAAGCTGCATCGATCAAGACTGACAGCTGAACAGAACAAAGCTGTAGGCTAGCATTCACTTTTTGTAGGCTTCACTCTGGCAATCGACCACGGCAAAGACGCCAGCTGTGGACGAGGTGGAGCAGCCACTGCGACATGCCGACGGGTTCTGGCCAATGCTGCAGCAGCTGCCTAGGGGAATCGACCTTCGAGCTATCTCTCTGTCACCAGAAGGCTTCGTTGAGGTCTTAGCCGACTGCCACATAAGCATCCTAGAATGACTCACGGCCACTGGCTCCACTGGCTGACCACGGGAGGGGTAGGGGGGCTCCTCAGCACGGCATCCGACAGGTGCTTCACTCCGAGCTGTCAGACCGACGACAATAGGCCCTTTTTCTGCTAGGTCAATGGGAGGTTGGTTGTGAGGGGGTTGACAGTCTGCCCCATCGGGTTCCCATGGCACCATCTGCAGTCTATTACTGGTGTGTATGCTGGCAGCACCTCTGCAGCTGCAATTGCAGCCCAAAGGCCGCTGGCCTCTTGCCTACTCAAGTGAGAGAGAGAGGGAGAGAGTATAGGAGAGTGGGAGAGAGAAAGGGAGGGGGAGAGAGAGAGAGAAGGGAGAGAGGAAGAGAAAGAGAGGGATGGGAGGGAGAGAAGAGGGGAGAAAGAGAGGGAAGAGAAAAATAGAGAGGGAGAGAGAGAGGGAAAGAGAGAGTGGGAGAGAGAAGAGAGAGAGAGAGAGAGAGAGAGAGAGAGAGAGAGAGAGAGAGAGAGAGAGAGAGAGAGAGAGAGAGAGAGAGAGAGAGAGAGAGAGAGAGAGAGAGAGAGAGAGAGAGAGAGAGAGAGGGAGAGAGAGAGAGGGACAGACAAACGCACAGAGAGGAACAGAGACAGAGAGACAGACACGGGGAGAGAGAGAGTGGGAGAGGGATGGAGGGAGAGAGGGTAAAAAGAGAAAGACGGAGAGGCTGGGAGGGGGAGAGAGATGGTGAGGAATGTAGAGATACGAGAGAGTGAGAGAGCGGTAAGAGAGGGGGAAAGGGACACTTCAAAGAGAGAGGGTGTGGGCGAGAGGGGAGAGAGAGAGAGAGGGGGGAGACGTGAGGGAAAGAGGTTGAAAAATAAGAGGAAAAAGAGTGAAACAAAGACCGCGAGAGTGTGAGAAAGAGAGAGAGGGAGATGGCATAGAGGGTAGGGGTTAGGGGGAAGCTGCCACATCAAGCCACTTCTGTCTGAGCTTCACTGGTTCCCAATCAATCATCGACGTTGAGATCCTCTCTTTGGCCTACTTTGTCGCTTGGCACATATGCAAAGGCCTACCTACACAACCTCCTTGCTCCTCCAATAGGCTCCAGCCCGACCGCCTCCTCGGCAGCCTCTGTAGTCTTGCCATTTGTATCTCTACATTGAAACTTTTTGGTGATCGGCTTTCAGTTTGTATGCAGCAAAAGTCTGGAGCTTGCTGCTTCCGTCATCTTTTACCTGTTTTTACTTTGTATCCAGACCATCTTTAGCTGAAGATGCGTCCGCTCTGCTCAGCTTTCCCTGGGCCCCAGTGAACTAGCGTTCTGTCTGCTTTGCTTGCTTGCTTGCTTACCGGTCTGTGCATGATGTGTGCAGGTTGCTAAAAAACAAGCCAGGGGTCCTAATAACCAGTAGCCACGTGTGTCTTCTCCTGCACTTCTGCATGCCTCATTAAGTTTGATACTGCACACAAACTTACCTTCGGCTATTGCATCAATAGGAGCAAGCTGCAAAGTGCCTGGATAGCTATTTGGTTGTCTTAGGGGTGTACGAAGACGACTCATTGTTATCATTAGGATATGGAGAGGCAGTGGGATTAGTTGAGCTACACCCCATCACCATGGCTACG
The DNA here is from genome assembly GCA_009760855.2 of Cristatella mucedo. NCBI lineage: Eukaryota > Metazoa > Bryozoa > Phylactolaemata > Cristatellidae > Cristatella > Cristatella mucedo. The sequence continues at coordinate 2,768,034 of WPIO01000010.1, read as the reverse complement.
GTTAGAGTGACACTGCTTTGCTTACTCTGAATCTACCTATTGCAGCAGTCTCCACTGCCACACCTCAGCAGGAGCAGTCAATGCTAGCCGTCAGCAGCTAATACAGAGTCGTGCTCAGCCGACGACTTTTAACATCGAGGGAGTATAACGGCCTAGAACTCAACAAACGGCAGCTCGAGCCCATGAAGCAACAGACGTTGGGACAAGCTACCAGGCTTGGTTAATACAATGAGAGGGGTCGGTGACAGTACCACACTGCAGTTGGTCAGGTCACACTGCAGTTGGTGAGGGGCGAGGCCGGATATTCTGTCACCGGGCTGGGCAGGCCAGGTTGAACAAGCCAGTCACAAACAGGAGCTAAGCGCCGGATAAATATAGCCCACTTCCATGACAGCAAAAGCAGAGGGATATCCGGTGGCCAGACCACCAGGTATTCCCATTTAGCCCACCTGAGCAGCACTATCCAGCACTGACCAGCCACGGTCAAGGTCGTATCACTTGACTTAATTAATCCCGGCTAGGTCAACCGGAGCTCTGCATGCAGCTTCAAAGAGAATGGGCTCTGCCTACTTCACAGGCTGAAAAGAAGTCTGTCGATTATCGAAGAAGCCTAATTACGTTAAAAGTTTTACCAACAGTAAAGACTTGGAGGAAGCATATGTTCTTAGGAATGCGTGGTTTATGGTTTACTTGAACTGTCGTCAAGTCCCTTTGAGGCAAGAGAATCCGGTGAAACGGCCAGGCTGTTTTTTAGGTATATAAGAACCGAAGGCACAGGCTCCAAAGGATGTGAGATTTGAGATAGGCAGAGGCATAGCTAAACGACTGCACTCAATGGAGCGGATGCTGCAAGGGGACATCCGGGCAGCGAGTAAATCCGAGAGGTGAGTAGCTAGAGGAAGTGAGAATAGAGGGGGCCTAAAAGCAAGTGACCAGCCTGGAATTCGGAACACTAATTACAGAAGACCGGCAAGACCTCAGACATCGTCTTGACAGGATGTCACAAATGCTATATGGACTGTTGCTGTGGCAGTTCCGGCCTAAGCGTGGCCGACTTTTTGCAATTGCACTTAACTAAACTTGGCAGGCTAGACAATGGAGCTTACATGGTCATCCTGCAAAAGTTCACTCTGTTCGTATTGGAAATAAAGAAAAATGTTGGCTGAACCAATTCGATGAAGAAGTACTCCAGAATCAAACACCGGGCTTGCCTACAGCAAAGAGAATGGTACTTAATATAATAATCATAGCACTTTTGTATAGCATCGTATGAGAACTAGATCTCTTTCTAGGCACTTATCACACACTGTAAGAGAAGCATGTCATTTGTTTAAGTGATAACACTAACAGTGTCAGCAGGCACAGAACAATTCACTTGGACCCAGAAAAGCTGTGAGAAACAGGTGCATTTTGACTGCATTTAATTTTAAATGCAATCGAGTCACGTGGTGCCATGGCATCAGTCGGGAGTTAGTTCCAGGCTTTGGGATCATACGAACTAAAGGCACTGTCTCAAAAGGATTTCAGGTTAGGCAGAGGTACAGCTAAATGACTTGAGTCAGTAGAGCGGGTGGTCTTATGCCTAGCCTGATTTGGATGTAGTTTCGATAGGTAGGGTGGAGCAAGAGAATGGAGAAAACTAAAAGCGAGCAACAATGCCTTGAAGCTGACATTCTGCTTGATGGTAAGCCGCTGAAAGTTAGTGAGTGGCTGCTTAACGTGGCGATTGCATCACTCCTGCCAGACATGCCTGGCTGCTTAGTTATCGGCCAAATGTAAGTGTGCTATTGCAAATGCCACAGGATCAGCCACTAGTGAGCTATAGAAGTCGAGATTGGATGTCACATATGCATTGACCAACTTGGGTTTGGTATCTCTGTCTAAGACGACCCACAATTTTGCAATTGAAGTAGGTGAAAGTAGGCAGATTGACTGTGGAGCTGGTGAGGTCATATGGCGAAAGGTCACTAAAAAACTACTCACTCAGATTGCATGCAGATCTACGGTCGATGGGTTGTATTTTGAGTTATTTTCAAATTTCTGTGTAACACTAGGTTTTGCAATGACTAGTAAGTTGTATCATCATTCAACGTGAGAAAGTTTGCTCCCGTTCAAGTGCAATGTCAGCAATATATGCTACAAGGGAGTTAAGAGAGTTCAACATGCTGGAAGGCAGGGAGGGATTAGGTACAGCTATGTACCTGCAAAACCACAGATACAGCTGTGTATTATCTACGTAAAATGAAAGCCTTGATTGTGCTTGGTGATCATAACGGCAAGAAAGAGAAAATAGATTGCGAAAATAAGTAGTCCAGGCACAGATCCTCCGGGTACCTCACACTTTAAAGGCTCCCAGGGTAACTGCTGCCCATTGACATAAAGGCTCTGAAATCTCGAATTGTGAAGTGATCCAGGCCATGCAGTGCAGAGCCACCGATGCCAAGGCGAGATTATGTGTGCTCTGTCACGAAGGACTTTATGACCAGCTGTATTAAATGCTGCCGACAGATCCAACAGTAACTAGTAGAGACACACGAACTCAGTTTTCATTTCTGAGACGATAGTTCCACACTAGCAGCAGTGCTTATTCTGGTGAGTCGTTAGTTCTAGAACCTGACTTGAACTTACTCCCTAGGCTTGAAGTTTTGATAGAAGAGTTGGTTGGACTGCCACTACTCGTTCCAGCATCTTCGCTAGAACGGTAGTAGGGAGACTGTGTGGAGGGTCCTTAAGAAGTCCTGGTCTAGTGCTGCCTTTTTAATGAGTAGTCTAGCAACAGCCTTTTTGAAGGATGTAGGGGCAGGTCCTGAGGTTAAGAAAACATTTATTATGCTAGTTATGCAGAGCAGCAGCATATGTCAGGATAACGGTGGGCATAGCTTCAAGATGGCTAGTAGTAGACTGGGAGATAAACTTGGAGATGGAATAATTGGCAATTGCATATGCAAGTCCAAGCAATAACAGACCTTTGGTACCCCTAAAGCGCTTTGTCAAGCAGATTGACATGCCTAAGCACTGCCAGTCTGACCCCGACTGGCTCATGCCCAATCATGTTAGGTTTGTTAAGCCACCTGCCTCCAATTTTGCAAGCAAATTGTGAAGGCAATACTGCCAGCTGAGAAAAGACCAGTGATGGGATCAAATGCCTCCTAGCCCTCAGCAATAGGCCTTCTGCTTCCCGGGCCTGCCCGGGCACACTTTCCAGTCTTCCCATGCACTTCGAGCCTCATAAATCGTCTGCTCGGAAGCTGACGACTCGAAGTAAGCCCTCGAAGCTGATAAGGGCTGCACACTTCTGGCGGCCCGGTCAAACATCGCTCCAGGTGCAGTCGCCAAATGCAACTCCCAAAGCACAGTTCTGCCATTCGCTTCAGCCAACAAGCCGAGAGCAATGCAACAGCGATGACGAGGTGGCTTAATTTATCGAGTTAGGTGCATTTCATAGGCCGTGGTATTTTAGATATAGAAAGCTGCCTCGGTAACTGCTAATTGGTTTCTAGGCTATAAAGGCACTATGGTGTATAGTAATCAAGTCTGGTCTCAGCTGGACTCCATTGAGACTGCTGGGGTGATCTTCAGCTGCTCGGGGAGTCTTCTGCTGCTGGACTCGGTTGCTGGCAGGCCTGGCGGGCGTCAGTAAAGGCAGGAAGCTATGGTAGTAATTGGTGGCATGGCTTGCTTTAAAAAGCCCAGGCTGAGCAGCATGCTTCATCAGCCCTCCCCCCCCCCCCCGTTGCATGGGGGGAGGCCCCAACCCTGCACGTAGCGATATACTCATTTCAAATCCTACAGGAGTATGTAGGATCCAATCGATACGGTCTGCTGTCAGTTAAGCCACGGCATACGAAAGCTTAGTTGGTAAGGTAAAGCAAGGCCCCCCCCCCCCAAGAGTCGAAGGCTACCACTAACCATTCGATCGTGCTTCCTTTGCAGCAATTACAAAGCGTCTAGAAAGAGATTGAGTTCTCTGAGGGCGTTGTACCAAATTTATCATTATTATTATAAGACAAACACGACAAGGAACGCTGGGTGTGCAAGCATGCATAGATCGGCTTCCCTCTACTCCAACACAGCAAGGGGCAGCACTGGCTGTAGAGCAACAGAGGCAACAGGTCTTGCTACGAGCAGAGCTGCCAAACATCTGATGCAACTCTTGAACGATCGCCGATTTGCGACTAGTGATGCTTGCAACATACACCAACAAGGTGAAAGGGCGGCTCGGATATAAGCCAAGCTCGAAAATGCCAAGTACTAGCATAATCTCTCCTGCCATCCCCCCCCCCCCAATTAAGTGCCTGGTGGTGAGGGTGGAGGAAGGCAGTCTGAGAAGTGAGCAGGGGCTCAGCCATGGTGCAGCAGGAGAGAGACCAAACTTTGATCGTACCGGAAGAAGCCACTCGTGATTGTCGACCTACGGGGGGGGGGGGCGGGGGAAGGGAGCCACAGCCCCCTTCCCTAAGCTGTGTTAATGGCCGATTTGATCCAAACCACAGCCAGCTTTCATATTGCTTCGAGCTTCTCAAGCCAGCATGCTACATACAGTCTTCTGCCAACACTGCAGCTGACTTAGGGCTATGGAATTAGCAGTTTGAGGGCAGCGCAGCTCAAGCCAGTGGGGTCAGCAATACACGGTTTCAGGCCGCCCAGCTATACCGACCTGTTCATGATCATGCTTCACAATCCGAGCACTGTCACAGTCGTCAGTATGAAGATTGACACTAATCGGCAGAGAACTATAATTAAGTGTAGCTGAACCAATAGACACTCCGATAGCACTCGAAACCACGCTGGGACAAGAAAAAATTATGTCTCAACGGCATCGGCAGTTGAACGAGAATCTCAGACAAGGGAGCACCTTGATCTTGCCTGGAATTACCCCTAAGGGAAGAAGCTGTGGCGGATGTGTCTTCCGGAGCTGAGCACCAGGCTTAAGGAGAACTGTCGTACCTCCAATCCCCCCTAGTGTATGTCACTGAATGGCTACAGCAACATAGCTTTTTTTATTCCAGGCAGGAGCCTGCCGCGTGGAGGAAATGAGTCATCGACTCTACTTAAGTCAATTTTGACCCCAGCCCCACACACACCTATGGTAGTTGCCCGAAAGTAAGACCTAACAGAACATAATCCTCAGCATGATTTTTCAGCACGATCCTAATAATAAGCCCTACCAAAAAATAAGCCCGCATTACAGGGGGTGTATGGCGATGCATAAAGCAGTAATAGTGGGTCGATTTAATGCTACCAACTTTTCGAGGTGGCCACCGAGGTCGTCTGGTCTGGAAGTCAGTCAGCACTCACACAAGAATGACTGCCTATCTCCAGACTCTTGATATGGTAGAAAGCAAGCCATTGAAGGATCATTTGAGTACGAAAATCAATCACTACATTGAACGTATAATGTAGAGAAACCAGTGCAGAAACTTTGTGAAGCCTAGCCTGCAAGAAGTAGTGACTAGGATAAGAAATTCGTGGCATAAAACCACTGAGAGCAGTGTTGCCACCAGCGCCAGGAGCAGGCTACATAGATTAGAAGTGTTCATTTAAGGAGAGCTCCATTGCTAGACATTAGACATCGGGAACAAGAAATGGATTCGAAAGAAATTCAAGCAGGAATTCGGGCTTTGGACATTTACGAGGATGTTCCCGAAGAAGATAATATGATTATATTTTGAATAAATGTAGATGTCTGTACATGAATAAATTTAGATTTTGTCTCCACAAATACATGCATAAATCTGGATCACTGCTCATGAATAAATGTAGACTGCAAATAAAAAAAATAAGACATCCCCTGATAATAAGCCCTGCTGTGTCTTGTGAAGCCAAAATTATTAGACATGGTTTTATTTTTCGGGAAAATATGGTTAGATCAATGCACGGCCAACGCCGGTCGTGCTTGGCTAATACATGCTTTAGATCACGAAGGTTATCACGTAATAAAAAAAAACTTGCCAGACCATATTATAAGATCAGCGATGCTTTTACACTGCAACTGTTACCTCAGAAGGGTCTGCCGTCATGACCTAGTAACCGGCTAGCATTGAGCATCACTGGTCATATGGTATCCATGAAAGGTTCCGACAGACAATGCCAAATACCCATGTCCGTACTTTCATGTACAGTACCTACAGTACTGCATAGGGCCAAGCACATCTCTTGTCGGCAGACCCTGCCTGTGAATAAGTGAATGAGTGTTATATTGTCTATCCCTACAAAAATTTCGGAGCCAAAGGTTCGTGACCACTTTATGATATCCATTGTGCTGTTTGCAAGTCGGTGCTTAATCCTCCTGCACCCTCTGCGATCAGAGGAGCGAGCACTGGACACTCGCCAGACTCGATGACGTCAAATACAGGCTAAAGCACCTGTAGCTTGACTAAAGGGAATGAGCCAGCCTGCTAACCAGAGCAGCACCAGCTGCATGACAGCACCAGCAGCATGAGCAGCCATCTCAGTAGGAGCAGCCTGAGCATGAGCAGCACCTGTTGGAGCAGCTCTGCCTACTGATGAATAGTTCATAACCCTTGGTGGTCTCTCGGCAAGCCAGGGAGCTCTTGCTGCAGCTGTAATAGCCACTCTGCCTATTGTAGTGACAATGTGTCATACTAGGCAGGAAAGCTCTCTCCCTCTCTATCTCTCTCTCTCCCTCTTTCTCTCTCTCTCTCTCTTTCTCTCTCTCTCTCTCTCCCTTCTCTCCTTCCCTCTCTCTCTTTCCCCCTCTCTCTCACACCCCTACCCTTGCACTCGCTCATTTTAATAATGAGCAGTAATATGTAAATGTATTGAGGGGCTCGGGTAATAACAATAATTATTATAAGACATTTATTGTCGCACTCTAAGAGGCTATATATGCATATACATATGTATGTATTGCTAGGCACTTTACATAAACTGGAAATGGAGCATTTGAATTGTTTAATGTAAGTATCACCTACAACTCTAGCAGCGGTACTGCCTATACATAGTTCATACAATGCACTCCTAGTTCAGTTACTCAACACCTCGGTGTGCCGTTTAAGGACTCATGGGCAAGTGAACTCGGTAAAGCTAAAAATGAGCAACAACATTACTAAGAGGCAAGTAGAAGGTATGACGATAGCAATAAAAGAATGGTACCCAAGTACTAATTGGGACAATAAAACGGAAATAACCGTGTAATCCCCCCTTTGCTGAGTGCAACTGCTGATTTAGCCTAGACATATAGGTCTGCTGCAGTGGATTATACTTGGTAAAAAATGAAAGCAGATAAAGACTGGTCTTACAATAAAAAATAAATAGAGCAATGAGACCTTTGAAAAACACCCAAAGAGAACTAAATCTTGGTAGGCACTTACACATATGCTGAATCTACATGCAGATGCATAGTTCTATCAAGATATATTTTTAGCCTATATGCAAATACAAGTATATATATATATATATATATATATATTGCTGCAAGATAAATATGTTGACTTTCTTTAAGCAAGGAAAGGTTTACTTGTCTCAGGTTTCTGAAGTCTCGGATTCCAATCCCAAAGACGATATGATGTATTCATTTTGCTTGCAAGCATAATGTCTGCAAGCATTAGTACTGAAGGAACTGTTAACACATTACACGAACAGAACAAATGCGCTGAGCCCTGCAGGCTGGCGCTGCTGCACAATGCCGGCTTCAGCTGGCTGTTTGCCGCTTCACCTGCAGCACTGGCTTCAGTCGCATTTGGTGCACACCTGTTGCTCGGCTTCCGACCTAGCAACATCTGCTATCAGCTAAAGCGCTACTCCTTTCTGCTGTCTTACTTGTCATTACTGTACAGCACAATCGGTGGGCGGGTGGGCAAGAGATACTTCGCATAGTGATTTTGCACGCGATTCGTGTTACACACACATACACGCATGCACACACACACACACACACACACACACACACACACACACACACACACACACACACACTGGTTCATAGAGGTGGCCCTCTAGTAAGCAGCGCCCACAGGGAACCAACAAATACCAGCCGTTCACTTTCACAACGATCAATGGCAGCCAAGCCAAGTGGGACGGACATCCGACGGAGGTATGCTTAGCAGTAAAAGTTCCACATACTCCTTTCTACCTGCCTTGTCTGGAGTTAGGTCACGAGGCCAAACCTGATTTCCTCAGCAACCAGCTCATGAGTAGTTACAGGCTGCTAAGTTTCAGCTTGGAAAACCGTGCGGTTCTCCATATTCCGCTGTGTCCACGCTGGTTCAAAACGTACGCCGAGATGATCGTTCAGTGGAGTTTCCCCGATCTGCCAGCAGTCGGTCCAAGCAGGTGCAGCAATATACTACCTTAAATCCTTTGGAGACCGTGCATTTAGTTCATATGCTCCCAAAGCCTGGAACTCCCTCGCGACCTGCGTCAGAACATCCCCTGACCTGACCACATTTAAAAGGAACCTAAAAACACACCTATTTAGGACAGCATTTATTGGGTCCCTGTGATTCGTCCTTGATGTGCTTATGCATGCTGACACTGTGCATGCTGACACTGTGCATGCTGCCACTAACCACATTTGCATGCTGACCCTGTGCATGTCACCCCTAACCATATTATTCATTTTGTTTGTTTTCAAGCATGATTTTACTTACCATTCAATTGCATCTCACTTTACAGCAAATGTAAAGCGCCTAGAGAGAGAGATTAAGTTCTCTGAGGGCACTTTATCAAGTGAATTATTGTTATTATTATTATTAGCAGCCCCACTGTGTAACGGCCAAGCAGCTCCGTGCGACTCGTCTGCTCCTTCGGCTGCACGAACACACGGTCTTTTGCAAAGTAGCACGAGTAGTACGAGCACCTTCTCATCGACGTGTTTTTCGGGTTGGGGCAGAGTGGTGGTTCTACAAACTGATTATCATAGGGGTACACGACTCCAGATCCCTCCCTCCCAGAACCCTGGTCGCACGGCCTACCGGCCAGCGGCTACAAACCGGCCGACGTGCTGACCTCTTGTGAATGCAGTCGCCCGAATGCTGGCTGTTGGTGCAGAGAGAGAGGCCAACGGCAGGCACTGTGGCCTTATTTTTGTGGGGCGCCGACATTTAATTGTGGGGCGCAGACAGCCGAAGCGGTAATGTTCTAGCAACCACCGAGAGCTTCAAAGCCTATCGCGGAGCCTATCCGAGTGCTTGCGGCATAGTCATCGTCGGCTGCTCTAAGCGAAAGGGCCGGGCCGATTTCGGAGCACGGGGCGCGAAGGACTAGAAACATGAAAATAATAATAACGTAAAAAAGCTGAAGCCCGGACACTCTCCATGGCGGCGGATATCCCGGATCGTGGCTTACTCGAATGCTCGGGAGAAAGGGTTGCAGAAGCTTGCAGACATCACACCTCGGTCTCATGTTGGCTATCGTCCCGGGCTTCGGGATCGCAAGTGCACCGTAAGACTAACCGCAGGCGAGGAAACGCCCGGGAGGCGCCCGACAGCGGCAAGCAGTAAAAACGCTGTATGGAAGGGTGCTCGCAGTCTTCCATAAAGTCGCCCAATCATTACATTGATGCATTCGATTACGAGGGCCGACTGACCATGACCCTGGCCGAGCGGTACAAGTCCGACGGCCTCTGAAAGGGCATAGACATTAGCGGTAGCACATGCATTACCTGGTAACTGCCATATCTATCGCATGGGCATCCTTTCGTATTTTATCGATTGACTTACTCAAAACTAAGGCTAGCTTTTGGTAGGTCCTATAACAATAGCAAACAAATTATAACGCGCAGGCTCACAGACCTACTATTGCCACGCGACAATCCAAAAGGGGCGCCGTCAATGAGACAGCAAAGCTGATTGGATAGCTGAATCTCTCGGGCAAGATGATTGGTCCATTTGGGCGGGACATTCCGCGCATTGACCGCTAAGCCTAGCTTACTTTTGGCGCCGATTGTAGCGAGCAGCAATGGTATGGTTGAATATCGGGCGTTTTCGACCGTTCCCGTTGCCATCGCGACTTGTTTTTGTATTCTAACGATGTAGTTTCATTTTAGTGTTTATTTTAGAATAGTTACTTGCTTATCACTCTTAAGATGATGTTTGTAGGCTGGGGGTAAGGCGGGTAAAGATTCCGGCAAAGCGAAGGCGAAAGCTATATCCCGGTCGGCCAGGGCTGGACTGCAAGTGAGTCGGACACCATTTCAAGATTTTATTATGCAAATTATAGCGCCCGAACTAACGTTAAGTGCCGCGATACGCTGCGTTGCAGTTCCCGGTCGGTCGTATTCATAGACACCTGAAGAGCCGCACCACTAGTCACGGTCGCGTCGGAGCCACCGCTGCTGTGTACACGTCCGCGATACTGGAGTATCTTACTGCTGAGGTACGTGTACCCGATTTAACGAATGTCTTTGCTTGGATATATATCGGCATTGTGGGGCCCGTAGTTCGTCTCTCCTCGGAGCCGGTTTTACGTTATTCGGCTGCTGTCCCCCCTCACTCAGCGGGAACGGTGGGAGGGTATTGAGGAGCGTTTTGAGTGTATGAAGAATTTACAGTGCCCTTTTCGTCCCCGTGTTGAATTTTGAAGGATCGCAGCTATCCTGACTTTGCGGTAATGATGTTGGCTGTTGCGAGTATGCACAAGAGCCACAGTTTGTTTGTATTCGCAAGTCCCCTAAAGTGGCTGATCGTTAGTCGGCTGTCATATATGCCATCACCAACCTTGTCGAAACAGTCCACCGTCTTCATTGCTAGCAAGGGTTGGCTGAGTCCAGTTAATAGTCATGTTGGCACTTGTTTACAGGTGTTGGAGCTTGCTGGCAATGCGACAAAGGACCTTAAAGTAAAGCGTATCACACCTCGCCACCTTCAGTTGGCCATCAGGGGTGATGAGGAGTTGGATTCACTGATCAAAGCAACCATTGCTGGAGGAGGTTAGTGGCCTTCCTGCTGCCCGCGATGTGCCCTGTCGCCGCCCTTGATCTAGTCGTGATCCCTGGCATGCTTAACCTGGTTGCCGTTGTTTTGCAGGTGTTATACCGCACATTCACAAGTCATTGATTGGAAAGAAGGGAAACCCTCAGAAACCTGCATAGAGAAGAAACCGTCTATTATACATAGTGTCACTATTCTGTGCAACGTAACCCGAGTAGTGCAGCGTGTATTACGGTGTATGCTATATTAATTGTGCATATGGCTGTCACATAAGCTGCTGTAGATATTGCTGTCCTTGCACATTCCACTTTTGATAAGTGGTGCTGCTACAATAAACTGCTTATATACGGAGTCGACTAGCTTGTTATATTTGCATCGGTCTAGCACTGCTCTCAAGGTAATGACGTCGTCAGTGGTAGTATATCTGCAGCCCAGCGCTGAGCAGGCTGCTGCTCTGTGGCTCAAGCTGTTTAGGATGAATGCATGCATGACCAGCGTTAGCCCAGCCTCACTAGGTGACCCATGACCCAGCTGGCTAGTGCCATTGCTTTCGGGGGCGTGGGGGAAAGTGGGCAGAGGTTCTTTGTTCTGCCAGCCAATGGGCTCACACGGCTTTCTCAGTCACGTGAAGCAGCGGCTTAGGAGCCATTTGTGGGTGTACGCTGGCTAACCCCGGGTTAGGCTGCCTTTTGTATTATTAACGGCGGCCGTTCCGCCCATGGTCGTGTTGGTACGTATAAGTAGCTGTTTCATACACTTAGGCTGTGTGCTCGCGTACGTAGCCCCGTAATAAAAATTGCCGTAAGTGGTACGCCGTCAGTTTCGTAGCCCGCTCTCAGCCCAGGCGCTCGCTGACGCGTATGCCCTTTAGCGCCGGTGCACTGGCCGCCCCCTGCTAACGTGACCGCTTGCGACGCGTTGCGGCGGCGTGCTCCGCTGGGCTGCGGCTTTCGCGCCCATCCGGTGGGTGCCGGCCGAAGAAGGCGGGCCGGCCGCGCTGCCGTCAGTCTTCGACGCTCGGAAATTACCGCTCGGAAAAGCAGCCGGGTCTATTCCCAGCTCTGCCAACGAGGAAGATTATTGATTCTGGTGAGGCGTCTGGCCTTCTCGCCGTTGTAGCGCAGCATGGTGCGCAGGCCGCGTCCATGCAATCAGCGCCGCCGTCGCGTCTTTTTGCCCTACGCTAGAGATATCGCTGTTTGCTCTTACCCCCCCCCCCCCCGTTTGCCGTCCGATATAGTGCCAGCGTGTCGTTGCCTTCCTCATTCACTCCGTATCAGCCCACGCTAGGCGTCTGTACAATTGCTGTCGCCGCTGCTGGGCGGCAGTTCCGCCCGCTGCTGCTTGGGCGTACGCATCTGCTACCAGCACGACTTGTCGTTTTGCCGGTGAACGGCGGCGCGCTGCCCGCAGGCCGTTTAAAGTGGCCCGCTCGTTGCGCTACCCCGAACTCGGCGTCGCCGTCGAACGTTGTCTCTGTAGCGGTCGCAGACGGGCATGCGCAGCGCTGCGAGCCCTCACAATCTCTCCCCTCCCCTACCGCCACCCCTCCCCCTGTCGCTGCGGTCGCCCTGTTGCTTAAACTCGTAGGTTAGCTCGCGAAAGCCTCGTGTAGTGTGTTTTGGACGCGAGGATTCTATTTGGCTCACTGCTACTACGATCGGCCGCCTGCAGCGTGGCTTGCTTGCTGCTTACCCCCCCCCCCCCTTACAGTCGCTGTGGTTCTGCCGACGCGACTCGGCTTTGATGTCATTTATATCCACCTCTGCCTGCCGGTCCTCTTGACTCCCGAGGACGCCGGCTGCAGTTAAATGCAAATGTGCTTGGCCGCCGCAGTGCGATCGTGCGGCATGCACGTATTCGTTGTTAGGCTGCAGCGAAGGCCGTAGGTCGGCTCCCAGCTGTTATGAGGTCTGAGATAAAAAAAAAAAAAACATTGGACTCGCATGTCCTACGTGAGCCGATTTGAATGGGCTGGTACACGATGCTCGCGATCAGCCACCTGCGTCCGGTGGCAAATGATAGAAATGATATCAGCATACTCGCCCTATTTCTAGGTTGGCAGCAGGGCGGTGGCTGGTGGATAGTCAAGCCATGGATGCCGGGAACGTGGCCAACTTCAATGCTGCCAGGTTGCCCGTCGGCTCACTGCAGCAGCCAGGGCTCGGCGGAGGCAGCGTCAGTGGTGGTGGGGTTGGTAGTGGTGGTAGCGATAGCCAGCATTTGCCAGGAACTCCGGGAGTCAGCAGCAGCAGCAGTGGTGGATTTCCCACTGTGAATCGGCTGAGTCAGCAGCAGCATGTTTCACCCGGCTTGCCTCAGTCCATGCCGTGGGATAATCTGCAGCAGCAACCTCGAACAGCCACCGGGGCAGCAGCTGCAATCGGCAGTGGCCAGCCGCTAGCAGGGCATCCAGCGTTCGTGACGTATTCAGACCAGCAGACCCTGGCCGCAGCAGCTGCCATGGATCTGATGCCTGCCCAAGCTCGCGGAGCTCAGCCGTGGCCCATGTACAGGGCTATTGTGCCGTCCAATGGACATGCACCTCGGGGTATGCCTTACGGAAACATGAACATGACCAACTGTTCTCCCTTCAGGCTGCCCATGCTGCAACAGAAGCACGTGGCTCCAGCAATGCCCGCGGACGGCAGTGCCAGGTTGGTCGGTGGCATGAACGGATACAACGCCACGGCCGCTCTCGGCAGCCCGTACAGATTGTCGAATCCTGGTGGCAGCTGCGGCACGACCAGCAGCTTCAGCGACGGAGCATTGCCACTGCAGCAGCAGCCATCGCAGTTTCAGCCTTCCTCTCAATTCCAGACGCATCAGTTCCAGCCTCTCAATCAGTTCCAGCCTCCTCCACAGTGGCCTGCCAGGGGCGGCAGCTTGCCGGCAGGCCTGCCGATGCGTGACCCGACCTTGGCGATGCAGACGCCCTATCCAGCCTCGTCCCTGTCGTTGCACAAACAGCCGGCCGACGGTAGCGGCTGCGGCAGGCCCGACAATCAGCCGGGGTCAATGCCCTCCTGCGGTGGCCCGCTACTATTAACTGCCCACGGCTTCGGTGCTGCGCAGCCGGCAGCCGTGGCAGGGATGACGGTGATTACTTCTGCCTCGCCGGCTCCCGACTGGCCGTCACACTTTCCTGGTCGAGCCGCTGCCACCGCAGCCGACCAGCACGGGGCTGTCCGGTCAGTCACGGAAGCCGTGGCAGCCCCTGCGCCGCCACCTTCGCAGCCCGCCGCCCACTCCTTGGTTTTTCCAGCTGGGCCAGGTGTGGCCGGGGCTGCCATCCCAGCGCATCCCGACTCGTGGAACAAGTGTGTGGCTGACGGCGTCGGCAGCAGCGGCCAGTGTAATCTGTCGCGTTCATCGTCAGGAAGTGCATCAGCTGCCGAAGAGACAGGCAATGTCTCGCGCGGCCGCGGTGCGTCGGCGGCCGCAGCTTCGGCTGGCAGCCAGAAGGAAGCGTCGCCGAGCAAGAGCAGACCGCTTGCACCAGCTGCTGATGGTGCCGTGCCGGTGCCGGCAGCTGAGAAAACTGGCAAGCGGGTGCGCAGGAAACGATGTGGCACGTGCGGCCCGTGTCAGCTCACCACCGGATGCGGACAGTGTCATGTGTGCTGCAGCCCCAGCCCGGTGAATGCAGTTTGCAAGGCGAGGAAGTGTGTCGCACTCACATGCAAGGTAGGGTCGCAGTATTGCGAGTATGAGCCGACGCCCGCACTTGCCAGGCACGGGAGACACGCGCGGCCGAACTGTGACGACTGTGCATGCGGTTGGGTGGATCGAAGCATAGCGGGAGATAAGATATTTATAATAATAATTTATTCGAATAGCGCCCTTATCTATTCAGGGGTTCTTCATATGCCACGGGGCTCGAGCCCACGACCACGGTCATTAAATACATTCACTTTGACCTCGGCCGTTAAAGGCTAACACCTTATCCACTTGGCCAAGCCTTGTCATAGGGATATATATATATATATATATATATATATATATATATATATATATATATATATATATATATATAATGCACTTGATAAAGCGCCCTCAAAGAACTTAATCTCTTTCTAGGCACTTTACATTTGCTGCAAAGGGAAATGCAATTGAATGGTAAGTAAAATCATGCTTGAAAAAACAAACAAAATGAATATTATGGTTAGGGGTGACATGCACAGGGTCAGCATGCAAATATGGTTTGTGGCAGCATGCACAGTGTATTAGCCGTTTATTGCCATATATATATTTATTTATATATATATGCATATATTAGCCGTTTATTGCCAGTACTGTCAAGGTTGTGGTGCTACCGTGTGCCTCCCTTACTCTGCCCCGGTTTCCTCCGTGTCCACTGGGAGAACGTGATGAACTTGAGAGGGTTTTGTTGCTAACTCTGCCTATGCTTTTTGAAATTCTGAAACGCCTGCTTCAGAAAGCGGCGCTGCCGTGGACATTGGCAAGCGGTCCTCAAGGTACACTGCTGATCGATCGTGGGGCATTAAAGAGTAAAGTTAAGTTCGGGCGATCTGACAGCCTCATCTAGGTGTAGTGGCGGCACGAGAGCCTTTTGCCGGCTTTCCCCTCGCTGTCAGCAGGCAATATTGAGGATTGCCTGCTGCAGGACTTTTTGAACCTACGAAACCGGGTTGCTAAATGCAAGCGCCTCACCCCTAGGCCATGACCCGTGGCCTTGCAGCCCTTGGGCTCGGCATCGTGAGCATCAGCTCCTTTTGTGCAAACTCTCGTCGACTCCGTGGCCTAGGCTAGGAGGAGCAGGGCAAACCTGGCCGGCAGTGCTGTCGAGTGGATTAGTTGTTGAGGCTTTCTGCTGCTGCAGCCAGCTGCTGTCATTGCTATGCAGTGTAGTAACAGGCCCCCCCCCACCAGATAGGCAGGCTCTTACCTCGGGGTAAGGTGACTAGGCTTTTTCGATCCGTTGCTTCTGGCCGTGAATGCAGGCATCCTTCGTGTGCCGCCTATTTCACTCTATCTGCTTGCCACACTTGGTCATGGGCACGGCCATGCTTACTACTAGCTGTCTGCGAGTTTCCTTGAACTACTACGAGCTTTACAGCTGCTCTGCACCGTAGTGTGTGCGAGACATCTGTGGCATGCATTCCTTTGTGAGGTATCTTTTTCAGGTCTGAATATGGGGTGTTAAGTATAGCATTTTGTTGCCCCCTTTTTTGGTTCACCGTGTCTAGCTCTGAATGGAAGGTGTAACCCACAAAAGAATGGCGAGTCCATGACGTCAGCACAAATACCCTAAAGGCAGCCGGGGCCTAGTAATTGATGCTTTGCAATGGAATGCTGTCATGATTCCCTGTGGCAATTTCCACTCCTACTGATTGACGTTGGCCTGTTTCCCCCTTTTTTAAACTCTGAACCTACTCCATTTATTGTTCCATGTAACCCGTAATACGGAAATAGAAATAAATCGTGCTTGCTGCTTGTGCCACGGTCGGGAGAAAATTAGTCGGTAGACATTTTTTCACCTAGTCATTTCTGGCTAGGTGCTACATGCTCCTCGATTGTTCCCAGTTTTCCTCCTTCGCATCATGAAATAATGCACCGACCATGGTTAGATGCTGCTGCTGCCGTCTGCCAGTTGGTCAAAGTTAGATCTCTTTCCAATGTCATTGGTGTTTGGTGTGTGTGTGTGTGTGTGTGTGTGTGTGTGTGTGTGTGTGTGTATATATATATATATATATATATATACATATATATATACACACACACACACATATATATGTGTGTGTGTGTGTGTGTGTGTGTGTGTGTGTGTGTATATATATATACATACACACACACACACATATATATATATATATATATATATATATATATATATATATATATATATATATATATATATATATATATATGCATCTTTTTTCCTCCCGTTTGGTTGAACACAGCCAACTCCCTCGAATTTTCCCACCTGTTTTTTCTGTTTTTGTACTAGCAGAATGTTGCAGTTCTGGGGTAGTTGTATCAGTCCCAGAGTGTGTTTATGTGAAATCGCAAAGCCCTCATTGAGCGCCATCAGCTGAAAAATTGTCAGCCTCGCTTGGCCATTGGCATTCATCATACAGGGCGCCATATAGGTATGATGCATGCCAATGATCAAGCGAGGCTGGCGATTTTTCAGCTGAATGCACTCAATGAGCGCTTTGCAATTTATTTATTTATGATGCCCATAAACAATTTAAATCAAGACAAAAAATAACATCAACAGGTGTGTCATCACTGAAAAACTACATAAACATACAGTGCAAATAAAACTACGAATTGTACCTAATAAATATTAAGGTTCTTAAGTTTAATCGTGTTGCACCTTTTGGTTTATTAGAAGTCATTATGCATAGACAATGGCACTCAAAGTTACCCCTGCTATAAGGCATGGACACACACCTGAAAGCAATCTGGGAGCAGCTGGGGTGGTAGTAAGCTTTCAACCGGAAGCCATTGAAGCTCAGTCAGCAAAAAAGACTCGTGGATTAACCTGTGGGATTGGTAACTAGCCTTGCAGCAATATTCATCAGCAGCTGCAGTGACCTAATGGATTTTTTGTAGCCCAGCCGAAACGAATTGCAATGATCTAGCTTAGACAGAACCAGAGAGCTAGTTAATTTTATTGTAAGCCACCCTAGTAGACAGTCCCTAACCTTAGATAGGGATCGGATGTGATGGCCAGCCGTGGAGGCATTCTTCTCGAAGTTTTCAGAGACGACGCCTAAATTCCGAGCCCGTGGTGGTGTTGTATCGTCGTTTAGTTTGAGGAAATTTGCCGACAGCCAGGATCGAGTGTCTGCGAAGCAATCATTTAAGTTCATCAGCTTCCGACGGTTTAAACGACAAATATAGCAGAGTATTATCATCATGGAAGTGATAGTCGATCTCATGGGCCCAAACAAGTACGGTTAGAACCATGCCAGTGCCTCGTCTGATCGTTGTTCACAATCGTTCAAGTATGATATCGTGTTAAGTAGTATCGAACGTAGCTGATTAGATTAATCTGGGCCAGGCCAGTGACATTCCCTTCATCAAAGACACTGGAACGGGTCGTGGCAGACCAGCTGAACTCGTATATCGAAACCTCACACCTTGCTAGTAAGTTCCAGTCTGGCTTTAGAGCTAATCACTCCACAGAGTCAGCATTGCTTCGGGTATACAACGACCTACTTAGGAATGCAGACATGGGTAGAGTGTCTCTTCTTGTTTTGCTCGATCTTTCGGCAGCTTTTGATACCATCGATCACAAAGTACTTCTAGAGCGCCTCTCATCTCGCCTGGGCATCACTGGCACTGCTCTGCAGTGGTTCAGGTCCTATCTCAGTGGGAGACTCCAGAGTGTTGACGTGAATGGACAAAGATCATCTGAAGTACCTCTGAAATATGGAGTACCTCAGGGCTCCGTGCTAGGTCCGGTCCTTTTCACCGTTTATACTCTCCCTCTCGCTGTACTAGTTATGGGCAAACCTAGTGTTATTCAGAAATTGGAAAGGCTGACTTTCAAAATTGGCTCTGCCAGCATATCTCCAGTTGCATCAGCTCGAAATCTAGGTGTCATATTCCAAAGCGACCTCTCGTTAGACGACCACATCAGCTCCACAGTCAAATCAGCCTATTTTCAGCTTCATAACATTGCTAAAATTAGGGCTTGTTTAGATAAGGATACCACGTCCAAGTTGGTCCATGCATTCGTGACATCTCGTCTCGACTTCTGCAACTCACTGCTTACAGGCCTACCAGCATGTGCGATCAGGCGATTGCAGCTGGTGCAAAACTCTGCAGCTAGGCTTGTCTGTCGTGAGCGTCGCAGTTGCCACGTTACTCCACTTCTCGCCGACCTGCACTGGCTACCAGTCAAGCAACGGATTGACTTCAAGGTTTTGTCGCTCACTTTTAGATCTCTTCATTCTATGGCTCCAGCCTACCTTTCAGATATACTACCCCATCAGGCAAAGCATCGTACCACTCGCTTTTCGGAATCCAACAGTCTAGAAATACCTCGTACAAACCTTAAATCCTTTGGAGACCGTGCATTTAGCTCGTATGCTCCCACAGCCTGGAACTCCCTCCCGACCTGCATCAGAACATCCCCTGACCTGACCACATTTAAAAGAAACTTAAAAACATACCTATTTAGGACAGCATTTAGTGGGTCCTTGTGATTCGTCCTCGATGTGCTTATGCGTGCTGACACTGTTCATGCTGCCACTAACCACATTTGCATGCTGACCCAGTGCATGTAACCCCTAACCATGTTATTCATTTTGTTTGTTTTTCAAGCATGATTTTACTTACTATTCTATTGCGTATCACTTTGCAGCAAATGTAAAGCGCCTAGAAAGAGATTAAGTTCTCTGAGGGCGCTTTATCAAGTGCAATATTATTATTATTATTATTATTATCGTTGCTTCATAGGATGTCGTTGGTTACACGATGGAGAGCAACTCAATCTTGTGTCGGATTTATGTTAGCACTCAGGCATCCCGAAGGGGATAGTAAGGATATCTGTATGCTACAAAGGAAGCATAGCAGATTAAGATTAAGCAGATTAAGAATCATAGCACGTTTTCGAAAATGCAACCCATCAATTTCTGTGTCTTAAGCTGAAGTCGTATCAGCCTAGCCCACTCATTTTGACACAAGAGTGTTTATGCTTTGATGCATATTGGCATCACTTATGATAGTATCTCTTGAGCTCGTTTGTTTGCATGGCGTGGCCTGAAAATGCCATTGCTGTTTACTTTATTGGTTCGTTGCAATGAAAGTGTCAAGGCAGAATTCTTGAGTGAATCGAATGCCTTTTCCCCCATTCTTGACTGGGGTGCACTAAGCAGTATGAATTGGCACTCATTCATATATGTGAAGCGTGAACTCCAGCTTCCAGGAGAATGCTTTCATCTGGCTCTGGGGAATGTTTGCTGTGTCCTTGCTGCTTCGTATCCATTGGTTGCTATTTGCCATTCAGTAGACAATGTCATCTGCTGTAGACTTACCTTATTTGCTTGAATTTTTCCGGTTTAGTGCTGCCGTTGAACCTCAGGCTAAGCCGCTGGCAAAGTTAATAGGTTTCAGACTGGGTAGTCTTATCTAGATGCAATTAACTGCACAGCAGCTTGTTTGGCCATGCTTGGCAAGCACTGCCACTATCTGCAATGTCACAGAGCAAGGTCACCTCTGCTCACCAGCAGCAGCACCCTTCACAATCTCTAAAGGCTGCCTGCTGTTCACACATTCCTGATGCTTCAGATGGCAGGTCTTCCCTGTCCCTATTAGGCTCCATACTGTTGTGTAATGAATTACCTTTTTCGAATAGACTTAATAAATTCAGGGTTACGCATGAGTAGGCCGGTCACACGTTTGATATTCTCGTCTGCTCCAAAAGTAAACCAGGCCGATGACTGTATCATTTATCATTATGGATTCCCAAAGCTGGAGAATCTGCATATTTAGATGGAGCAGTCTGTCGGCCCCGTGAAATCTCTACGGCTAGCATCACTGCAGGCCCTATAGGATCAGCTTCTTCACCCAGCTAATGGTGACCAGCTTTTCAATAGATTAGGTTGCTGCTTTGCAACATTTGGCACCTCTCTACTGGACTTGCACAGCTATGTCTACCGCAACTCTCAGGCTGAAGCTGAGTGGCTTGGTGCTGGGAGCATTTGGTCACTAGCATCAGTATTTTGTGTTGCCTGTCAAATCGTTCGGAACGAAGTACAAACTATGTAGCCATGCTTGTTCTGAAGTACTTGCAGCTAGGAGGCAGGGCGGCCTATAAGCAGCTTCTGCCGAATCCGCCGTAGCAGCCCCCAAAATAGGGTTTGCCTGTCAAGTGATGTCGCTCTATTGAGCGCCAGCTGCCTCCAGGCCTTTTTCTTGGCAGAAACGCACAAGCTGCCCGCATGGTTACATGCGGCCGGACGCATGGTTACATGCGGCCGGAGTCGTGTCTTAACAGTTAGTCCATGCAGAGCCGTCGAGCAGCTCTGCACTCGGGAAATCTTGACTGTAACTTTCTGATCGATCTGATCTGAACTAACTTGCGGTTTTACCCTGTGGAGTTCTTGATTTTTTAATTAATTGCATGCGAACTCGTTTTTTCTTTTTTTTCACCCCTGTTAGCTGTCTAGATTTATGTTTTTGTGTGCCCACTGCCCCAGGTGTTATGGCGATGGCTGCTCGAAAGGCACGCGAGTGCATGTGTTGTCAGTGACTTGCCCGTGAAAGACTGCAAGCTTGGCGCGATTCTGAATCGATTACTTCGCGACAGACATCCGTTGATCTTCCTGTTGATTCTGATGTCGCTCTGTTCCCAGCTGCTGCTGCCCTGCTCTAGCTGCTTTCTTTGTTGATTTGTCCCGGTGATGCCGGCGTCGCCTCGATCCTGTCGATAGTGGTGGTGCTGCTGCGTTTTTCTAGCCTGCCGTACCAGCGGTGCCGCAGCTGGACGATAGAGGTTCGATGGACTGGCCTAGGCCAGCTGCTGACACGCCGGCGTTGGCACACGGAGTGGCCTCTGCGATCTTGGCAACCACGGTGCCTGCCGCCGCTGCAGCAGAAGTGGCGGCCTTCGGAGGCGATCCTGTGGTCTCGGCGGCTGGCGCGCCGTGCTCATTGAGCGATGCGGGCGGCGCAGCCCGAGGTGGCAGCAGCGGCTTCGATCCGCGCCTGGCCCTGGCTGCTGCTCGCATAAAGAAGACGACGTGGCACCAGCTGCCGGCGGCGAGGCCCATACTGAAAAGCTCGGCTGTCGCCGCCTCCGCCGTCGTGAGGAGGAACGGCGGCAGCCGAGAAAGCTCTCTGTGGAGGGACAAGCAGAGCTTCTACAAAGCCAACGGCGTTCCGTGCTGCAAGTACTTGGGCAAGCTGCTCGGACTGAACGTCACCAGCGACGAGCTCAAGTCAAAGGCGATAGTGCACTCTAAGCTGCCACCGTCAGCGTCGAGCAGCAGCAGCGCTAGCGCAGAAAGGCTTGCTCATGCCAGCCACTCGGCCGCCGGTGGTCAAGATGTCGCTGCTTGCTCTCAGGCCTCCGAAGCCCTGCCTGGTGAGGCCGTGGAAGCGAAGTCTGCACTTGGCACAGCCTCGACTCGTGGCGGCGGCTCTGGCCCGGCAGCGGTGGCCGGCGATCCGCCGCAGCAGTCGCTCGAAGGTTCGACTTCTTTCGAACGCGGTGCACGTCTGATGGAGCTGCACGATGGCAGTGGCAGCAATGGCAGCAGCTGTGTCCAGCCTGCAAGTGGCTCACTGCTTATTGTCGGAGCTGGTGCACCCACACAGCCTCTTGCAAGCGACTCACTTGTTAAAGCCGAGCCGACGGCCATCGAAGAAGCCGCTGCCGATGAAGGAGCTGCTTCCGGTGCTGCCGGCACTGCTACTTCGGGCTGTTCCGGTGCCGTGCACAACAGCAAAGACGAAGCCGTAGATGGGTCAATTGCCGACCAGCGTATTCCGGAAGTCTGTGACGACCCGACCGACGAGGAGTTGGCCTATCACAATCGCTTGCCAGTACCTCCTCCGTGCGACTGCCCGACTGGAAAATGTGAGTCGTTTTGCGCCCTTGACGAAACCTTTCACTATTGCGAAACCGTAGATTTAGCGAGAGCAGCGAGATGTGCCCGATGAGGTTCCCGCTGTTGTGGATGATTATAGTCGTTGTTGTCGATCTGTCGTTATTCAATGGAAACCTGGCCTCCGGATGTACTCTGCTGTGTACCCGGCGATGTGGCACCTAGCTTATGTATAAATAGCCAGCAGTCACAGAAGCATGGGCACCGGAAGTGTGGGCATTAGAGATGTTCCGTGAATGCTGATTGGCGGGTTCCGTGGACAATGGGGAGGCCGTGCCCTCCCCCCCCCCCCACGTGTTCCCTGTGCTGGCACTTGCAGGTCAGAATGGATAAGCCATGCTACTTCCCTCTTGTAACCACTGCAAGCACGTGGAACATGCCAATTTTAACACAGCTCTGCTGTATACCTGCATATGCATACCAGGTCCACATTGTGCGGTAAGCTATTTGGGTGGCCACCGGGAATTCTGTTTTACCAATCATTGGTATTTATTTAGACAAAAGTATTCGTGTAGACGAAATTTGACGTGCATCATTCGTGTAAAAAGTACGAACCACGGACAAACATTTTTCGCCGACAGCAGTCGTTTGGTTAACAGGGTAGTCACATGCTTATGCCCTCCTTTGGTTCAGCTTTTATGAATGTGCATCTCAACGTACCGAGTGACTACGTGTACAGCAATTGTCCATTTCACCACTCCAAAGCCGGTTGAGCTGCAGCTCCTCTGGCTGCCGAGTTCTTTCGTTCGACCCACAGGCTGTGGCATTTCGTGTTCCCATGTGTCATCATGTTGCTCACATTTTTTAAAAGCTTTGATTTTTGCCTCTTTCCTGACTGCTCTGGTTCACTTCAGTCAGGTTGTAGATGCTTTGCTGCAGTTCAGACTGCGTGTGTTGCAGCTCGAGCTCCTCTGCCGTCGAGCACTACAGCTGCAGGCACTAGCCGCTCAGCTAGTTGAGAGCTCTACCAAGCTCGCTGTGCCAGCGGCGTGCGCAGCCAGCATGCCTGCGCTGCCGCACTGCACTGCTGACATGGACTGCCCGAAATAAAGTGCCGTCTCGTGTAATGTCTCGTATCACCTCCCGGCAACAGCTTGCATTATGCACCCGGGTAGTGTGATGGTGACCCCGCGGTTTTGCTGTCTTGTGGCAATCACAAGAGATCTTAACCTTTATTCATGCTTCACATATGCCGAAGGGCCCGAGCCCATGACCTCGGTCTTCAAATGTGTAAGGTATGCACTGTGGCCTGCCCAGTTTCAGTTGATGTTGGTTAAAACTTTAAAGAAAAAGCTTATTTAGAGCCCCGAGAGAACTAAACCTCTTTCTATTAATAATAATGGTGATAAAGGTAGGGTATTTGTATGCCACTCTAACAGAACCAAGTTTCTCTCATGGCACTTAACATATGTTGCAAAGGAACCATGTCAGTTGGTTAGAGATAACATGCACCCTGTCAGCATGCATGAGTACACTAAGGGCAATTCACAGTGACCCAGCAAATCAATTGAGGAACAGGTCGGTTTAAAGCTTCTTTTTAAATGCCCAGTCTAGAGGTGTTGTGGTGTCAGTCGCTAGCAGGTTTCAGGCAGTGGGGCATACGAACTGAAGGCACGGTCTGTAAAGGATATGTGGCTGCTTAGAGGTACAGCTAAATGACACCAAACCTTGAAGTCGATAAGCTGCTTGATGAGTAGCCGGTGTAGGTTAGTGAGAAGCAGTGAATGTGGTAGTTAAGACGTTCACTGCTGACAAGCCTAGCTGCCGAGTTCTGAACCAACTTTAAAGCATCCTATTGGTTTAGAGTTTCTGTAATTTATTACCTTTCCCCATTGACATCAATGCTCTGAAACCTCTCACTGAAATAGGACCTAGATCATTGCAGTGCTGTGTCAGTGATAAAGGAGGCAAGATGATTTGGTCAAACAATCTTGCCGCTACCCGTATTCCAACCTCGGATGTCCACGTTCAAGAATGTGCAGCACTAAATCCTTGGCTCCGTGGTAGCATCGTTTAACCATGAGGCCACCGTTTACCGGCAAGTTGTCAGCGAACACGTGAACCACGCTGAGACTTCGGTGGTGGTCCTGCTGCTTTCTCCCCTCGTCTCCTTCATCCAGTTGACGATCACTCATCCTCGCATGCATCGCTGGCATCTAGCACAGCTAGCCGAACAGAGCGCCACCTACTTCCTGAGGTAAAGCGTGCTCAGGCACGAGCATGGGGTGTGTTCGCCAGCGCTGTGAGCGGCAGGCAGCGAGTGCAGCCACGACTGCCGCTCGTCTGAGCAGTCTGTCCAGGCAAAGCTTGCCCACGGTCGCGAGTCAGCCTCGTCGCACTTCTGTCTGCCCGCTGGCAGCTTTGCAGATCATTTGCGGCCTTGTTCCAGTCGAGGTCGGGGGGGGGGGGTTGACCGACTTCGAGGCTGCCACGTGGGCAAGCAACCTCAGTCGGTGGCTGCTCGTTTGCCTCACGATCGCATCGAAAGCAGCGAGTAGGGGAGCCGGACTTGTGCCTTTTTTTGTCGTGCCGGCAGTCTTCCAGAGCACCAGCAACGTCGTATGTACAGTGCTGGCATCTGCGCCACTTCCGCTGCAGATGACGAGAACGTGGAGGGACCTTTCTACACTCAACTCGGGGCGGCGGCGTCCGTCGAGAATGTCCGGTCGCTTATGGAGGAAAGGTGAGCTCCGGCGCTGGCAGTTGCTAGCAGGACCGTCGGTTTGCTGCTTCTAGCTGGCATCTGGTGAAAGAGTACCGCGGACGGTGCCATGAGCCTGTGTAGAAAGTTGGTTTTTAGGGAATGAACATGAAGAAAGCCGAGTTGCGATGTCGCGTTGGGATGAGCGGCTTCGAGCGACTTTTTCCCTCAATTTTTTGGCCTGCTGACTAGCTGACAGCTGTGCTCCACGTAAAGTAAAGGAATAGCAGCTCGGAATAAAGGAAAATTAAGTTAAGATTTAGCACTACTTTGAGTCAAGTCATTGTATCAGTTTGTGTGGGCCTGCTGTTGCATTGATGCATGAGACATGGTGATCTGCTGGCTTGGAGTAGTTTTCAAACCTGTCAGACTGTGAGGCACCTCTCCTCAAATCTCTTGAGTAAAAGCTTCATTGTTGCTTCATTCCTATGCTTACAAAACCTTTGGCGATTGAAGCTTGTGCTTTGCAAGTCCTAGACTGGAACTCGCTTCCCACACTTCGAAAGCAGCGATATCTACTCTTCTGCTGTTGACTGTGGCACATTCTTTCAGCCGTCCTGAGCGGCTACTTCCGTGCTACTCACTACCTTAACTGCTCTGCTGACTCCAGTTGTGCTTCTCGCTTTCTTTTGTTGCGTGAGATGAACTCTGTTGGCCACTGAATGCTTACCGAAAGCCACTTAGGCTTTGAGTGCGCTACAGGCAACTCTCCAGCATATCACCCACGTAGTGTTTGTGAAGTTACAGACGGTAACATATTACATTACATTGTGACACACTGTTGGTGCCCATTTTCAGCTACCGAGGTTAGGTGTGTGGCACTAATGTACGGGTGTAGTGATAGACTAGGTGTGGTATTTCTGTGGCAGCGCTACGATTCCGAATATTTTTAGCGGCCTGATGCTTGCCCACGGATGTTTTCCTTTGAAAGTCAGACCAAGGTGTGGGGAAGAGAGAGGGTAGTTAGCCAGGCAGGTTGGCAGATAGCAGACCACTGCCACAACCCAGCTTTCTCCATCAGCTCTGCTTAGCCAACCTCCCCTGCATGCTAGGGCGAGTGTATTCAACTACCCAGACCCCCCCCCCCACTCACACCAGTAGTCTCTCGGCACTTCCACGTTGAAACTAGCCGTCAATTCCAGATCTAGCAAATGCACATACATGTGACTGCCCGAAGCTGAGAACCCGACGCCGCGCATTGCTTAGGCGACCCTGCTCTGCCGAATTTTGAGCTCGCCCGAAGCACACGACGCAAGTGCTGTTGCTGCTGCATCCGCCACTGCTGCCAGCTCGCAGCTTCTGCCACTGCTCGCTGCGGGTGCCTGGCTGTTGTACATGCCGCTAAAAAACGCTCGTGCAGAACGTGCTACCGAGGTGAATCCATACGGATAGAGAAAGTGCGCTACACAGGCAAGGAGGGCTGCACCTCACTTGGCTGTCCAGCTGCCAAATGGGTAAGCGGCACCTTGTCCCGTCACGTGCTATCTTTTGCGGGTGTGCATTAAAGTCCCTTAAACGTAAATGGATGGGGTCATAAACCCTGCTTCCGAATCTGCCTCTGCCGAATCTGCCTCTGCCACATATCCATCTACGGCCGCATCTCCATCTGCCACTGCTCCCCGATACGTTTTATTCGTATATTTGCCATCCTTGATGCCGACGCGACGAGCGGTCGTCTGGCCCAACTTTACTCGTGCCGCTGCCCACACACCCGTTGTGCAGGTGCTGAGGCGCTCGGGCGACGATGAGAAGATGCTCGTGTGTGTGCGTCATCGGCGAGGTCACTCATGTCCGACTGCTTGGCTGATCGTGGCCATCGTCTGCTGGGAGGGCGTGCCCGCTGAAGCGGCCGACCACATCTACGGCTACCTGGTGCGCACACTGCCCGTGTACGGCTTCGAGACGGAGCGCCGGTGCGGCACTAACAATCCGTAAGCCGCCTGCCTGCCTATTGCCGCTCGCTCACCGGGCAGCAGCCTTCTCACAGGCCTGTTAGAGGCGCGCCGGCCTGGTTCCTTTCCGCGTCACCTCGGCAGTTTTCTTTCGTCGGCGTAGCATCACTTGACAGTCTTCACTGTACTACAGCCGTCGCTGGGAGAGAGTGTAAGCGATTTGTGCTCTCCCACCCAGCAGTGACTCAGCATGCATACGTTTGCGTGTATGGCAGTGCACGAACGTCGGCTCGATGTCAGGAATTGATAGCAAGCTGGTGTCGAACGAGTGCACGACAACCGGTGGCTAGTTGGGGAGGGGGCTGCAGCAGTAGGAAGTAACTATTTGTCGCCGACTCTGTGGAATAGCTCACCGAGATCCACTCGATCTGAAGCACGCCGCGCCGTGTATGCCATGCTGTACATCTTCAATTTGTCACTCACACGATCAGTCGGTCAGCTTGCCTCACACCAGCCTCTTGCCCGTGCCAGCTTTTTGCAGCATAGCGTGCCCGCTTCGCTGCTGTGGCTGCCGCTTCAGGCGCAGCTGCGCCTGCCAAGGCTGGGACGTGAACCGCCGAGGAGCCTCGTTCTCGTTCGGCTGCTCGTGGAGCGTTTACTACGACGGCTGCAAGTTCGCGCGTAGCAAGAGAGCGAGGAAGTTCCGCGTGCGTGAGGAAAGCTTCGAGGAGGTCGTCGAGAGCAAGCTGCAGGCACTCTCCCAGCACATCGGTCCTCTGTTCAAGCTCATGGCACCGGCTGCGCATGCCAATCAGGTGCGTATGTACGCATGCGCCGCTACGCCACGAGCCAGTTGCTGCCCCGGGGAGCAATCTCGATGTTCTTTTCATCCGTTTGTACAGAATGTTGACACAATCTGAGTGTGCGTGCATGCATTTATGTCTCCACGAACGAAGTCTCGGTCCTTTCAGAGAAAGTACCTAGATGTGGGTTGATTCATAAGCCGTATATACAGGGCTGTGTGCAGTGCATGTGCAGGTCTTGTAATAAGTTTAAGAGGCTAGGCTAGCCTTACTTACCGGAAAATTGGCGACTTTCTCTGATAATCACCCAATAAAGCTTCCAGGCTTTAGTTTTTAATTAATAATTTGCCTGGGCTAATAAGCTGTAGCTCCCCAGTGATTTCTAATCACTTCCTGTATTCGGATTGGCACGGATGCCATGATCATCGTGTGTAATGCCCAAGACTTTTCCCATGCGTTGACATGGAGCCTCAAGTAAGACATCATCTGAGGTGATACAAATAGCTGCCGGTCTTATATTGTGCCCTAAAGTATCCCAAAGGTTTTCGATGGGGTTCAGGTGGGCCAAATGCTTGGCCATGGCAATACAGTCAATTGAGGATATGAGTGATCAGGACCACTGTCAGATAATTCTCTCATTGGCAGCATTGTGTGCATAATATCTTTATATCCTGTGCCATAGGATTTGTGTCATGTTGCCATATAAAATTTAGCCCTCTCGGGACACTGCATTTGGAATACCGAAATTGTTTACATATCTATTATATATGTTGATTGTAGTGCCTCCCGTACAATGGAGGCTTATGGTACTAGCTGCTATGCAGCAGCTCCTTGCCATTGCTCCTCCACAGCCGAACTCTACGGTCTTGTGAAAACAGCTGTGGTGGTACCTTCATTAATATGCCTATTTGCATGCACCCTCATACATAGTATTGAAAATGATTACCTTTGCGTCATCAGTCCTCGCAACTATATGCCCGTCAGCCGAGATCCAGTGAGCTTAGCCACTAGGTCATTACAGGTGGATTAGTTTTTGCTTTTTAGAATGCAACTGTTTACTATGGGCAATCCTGGAGAGTATGCCTTGCTGCCTTAACCCTTTTAATCATGGCTGATCTGATCTGCTTAAGCCCTGTTACAAATCTCTTAGCAAAACTGTTAGCCGTATCAAATTGGTTCTTTGTGGCTTGCGATTGTATGGTCCTGCCAGCCATTCCAATTGTTTGTCAGCAGCTTAGGTCAACCGAACTGCTCCTTAGTTCTGTCGTACCGAATTGCAACTGCTTCTTAGTGGTGTAGATTATACAGCTGGGAAATTGTAAGCACTCTTGCTATGTGTACCTAGTTATAGTCTGCCTAACTTTGTCCTTTCGAGAAGGCAAAATATCCCCCTTGCTTTGCCGTGTTTGTCGGCTACTCAACTATCTCTAAATTTGACAGCCAATTGAAGTCACCTAAATTAGCTGTGTAGGAAATACCACGGCACAGACAAAAGTGCTTTATCGTTCAATATCTGTGCTATTTTTTTAAAGAGGTTCGCCGACTTAGGTTACATGCCATTTTCAATATATTTGCTCCTCCACGAAGGTATTTTCTAATATCATTCTTTCGGCTCCTGAATGTGGTGTCGACTACTTTGTTTAGTATGGATTGATATGGGAACTTAATATGGTGGGTATCAATATGGTGGGGTGCATCTGAGCCAGTTTCGTCAGGAGAGGACTTTCTCATTAGAATTGTCTCTTTCTCTGAAGCTCGCTTACAGTTTTAACGTCCCCTGTATACCTGTTGCATATACATTGTGGTAAACTTTCAAAAGGCATATCGTGGTGCTAGAAAGAAAGAGGCCAGTGCAGTTGCATCGTCATGTTTAAGGACCCCACGGCCTCTTCGACACGGTGAGTGGGTCATACCTAGCTGTGTAATATGTAGGTGTAGGGACAGGCCTAAAAGGTTACCGACGCCGAATATGTGCTGCCCTGCATGTCTCGATCAACTCACGAGAGAGGAGAGAGTAGCATAGCAGCTTGGCAGGTGGCACACTTTCGGCACGAAGTGTTAAGGTGCTGAGCGAGGGATGGGACGAGAGGGAGGGGGCTTTGGTGCAAACCCTCAAGGGGCTGAGAAAGCTGGAGGGAGGGAGGAGAAAGAGAGACACCTGTTCCTTCATTTTTACTGGCGTCTGAAAACAGTCCTGGAGAGGTGCCCTCAGCGAACAGTTTCAAGTTCAGCTTCCAAGCTAGACTCTATTCTTTTTTAAGTGGGAGGGGTAAGATATTTTTGGAGCAGCTAGGTGGGTCATTCTTGTTAGAACTGGTCTGAAAGGGTCACGGAGAGGGTGCCTGCCTTTGGCACACAGCTTCGGTCTCTCTAAATGGGTGTCACCAATGTCTTCTAACACCTTGCTAGACGGAGCTTCCGGTGG
This sequence comes from Cristatella mucedo, assembly GCA_009760855.2. Lineage (NCBI taxonomy): Eukaryota > Metazoa > Bryozoa > Phylactolaemata > Cristatellidae > Cristatella > Cristatella mucedo. The sequence continues at coordinate 2,737,733 of WPIO01000010.1, read as the reverse complement.
CATGCCATTAGCGACCAGCTTTAGTGTTTCTTCGAAGAGGGAGGCTAATGCTGATTTTTCCTTTAAAGAGGCTACATGAACGGCAGGGCACCACACCTTCGGCTGCACTGCAGCTTCAGGTTCAACGACCTCGTTGCCTGCTTGCTTCGTTGAGGAGGCGATAGTAGTTATAAAGGTGCTATTCATTTTAGATGCATTGCGAAAGGTGAATCTCGAGGCAATGCAGATGAAAGCTACCAATTTTATTTTAGGCGGTTCTGGTGAAAGGCTCCATAGAGAGGTTACTATATTTCCACACAGGGTCTAGAGAACCATTCAGAGGGGTGGTTTTATTTTGGCACCCATCGGCAGGGCCAGTCCCAGATTGTATATCAGGTTATATATCAGATCGGGCCACCAGTCATAGAGAAGGGCCATAGAGGGAGGCATTTCTAACCCTCAATGCTCAATTATGTACCGGTATCGATATCTTGTGGGAGGACTAAAACCTTTCGCAGTACTCCGGCTATAGAATTGCCAGAATCTTTACCCTGTGTGACCTAGAGCCATGCTTGGTCTACCGGTGTTTACCTTAGCAAGACGCCCAAGGATCCAAACACTCAGCACTGCAGCTCCGCTGAGCGCTCTAGCCCTGAGCTGCAGTGCGGCCCCGGTGAGCTGGATCTTATTGGTTAACTGCACTGGCGCCTCGTTTAGCTCTCTCAACCGCAGCTACCTGTTGATGCCATATTGTCTTCATTAACAAAAAAGTGCTTTGCTGCCTGTCAATTGTGATAAGTTATTACTTATCGGCAGCATAGCTGAAAAAGGAAACCGGTAAGTATAATAATACTAATAATAATGAGACATTTATATAGCATCCAAGAGAACCAAATGTCTTTCTGGACATTGCGCCTAGGCTCAAAAGGAAGCATTTTAATTGATAAGTCTCGATGCACTCAGTCTCAGGACACAGCCACACAAAGGGCAAAGTTCTCAGACGGAGCAAATACTGTGACGAACAGTTGGGTTTTTAGGTTCTTTTTGAATTTCGTCAAATTAGGATCTTTTTGAAAAACGTCAAATTAGGAAATGACGTTATGTCAGCCGGTGCTGAGTTCTAGGAGCACAATAATTTGAGGCGCAAGCCTCAAAGCCTCCAAGGGATGTGAATTCAGATGGGTGCTCAACCGAACGTTCAGAGTTAAAAACAGCGGTGGTGAAACTGATGAGGACGGATGAGAAAGAAATTCGGATGGACATTCTAGAGCAAGAGAACGGATATTCACCTAAACGTGAATGTCGAAGTTGATACCCAGCTTGATGGGCGAGCCAGTAGATATTGATGGGAAGTGGTGTCTTGAGGCTTTTGCAACGTTTGCAACAGACAGGCCTAGCTGCCGTGTTTGTTCCAACTGTAAGCATCCTATTGCATAGGCAGGGAAACCGATGAGTAGCAAGCTAAATTAATAAATATAATTCATTTGTATAGTGCCCCAAGAGAACTTAATCCCTATTCAGGCGCTTCACATTTGCCTCGGGGCTCGAGCCCACGACCTCAGCAAGACTTTGGTCGGAGCGAGCACCTTAACGACTGGACCAAACCAGCTAAGCTGTCTAGTCGGGATGCTAAATTCTTGGACCAGCTGACCTCTGACAGCTGATCATTCAGCTGTTCAGTGGAAGTTTGATGCATAGCTGGAAGGAAGGAAGTGTGTCTGCTCTCTCGGCTTGGTAAGCTAGGATGGCAGGCAAATCCGATGCTAAGCACATTTTTAATGGCATCCTATCCAACGCGTTCCTTAGTCAAGGTTTGCCTCCCCTTGAAAGAGTTTGTGGGCCTAGCTCACTCACCCTTTTCGATCGAAAAGGCTCTCGCAGTAGAGGCTAATGGAGGACAAGGCTAGAGAACACGAAAACCTGCAGCAGCATGCTGGACATGCTGGAGCTGCCACTGCATTCCGCTGTCCAACTTTAATTGTTCCAACTCCTCTGACTGTGGCATGTGGTGCTAGTCCTGGCTGGGGTTGGCAGAGTTTAGCCTAGCCGGAACCCTCAATCATACACATATGCACACACACACGCACGCACACACATGTATATAATACATACGTGTGTGCGTGTGGGTGGGTGTGCACACACATGCATGTGTGGCCAAGCTGGACATGCATCTGCTTCTAGGTGGCAGTTAGAGGGTCAGACAAGTGTTGAACCAAAATGGGTGCATCTTTCCTAGAATTTTAGGAAAAGGTAATATTATAAGAACCTTCCAATAAAAAATCCTGGCCTAACTAAGCTTTGGCAATTTTCTGAATGACTCGTAAGCAATGCTTAGCCCGTTTTCGAGCTGAGCCACTCTCTCATAAAGCCGGAACCACCGTCGAACTACTCTCCTCCTCCTCCTCTTCCACTAGAGTGGGGCTTCCATTGACACATAGGTAGTAGTGCCATTGAACGCCGAATGGAGGTAGTTTGGTGTAGAATGAGGCTAGTCTATGACGGTATGCATTGGACCCTGTAACAGGCTCAAGTTGGATGGCCTCTCAAAGCCGTCCAACTTTAGTTGGAGTCGTTGGTCCAGCTAACATTGCGCCGCGTAAGTGTAGCATTTCTATCGAAAGACGTGAGATGCTAGCTGGTCTGTCTGCTTGCCGGGGAGCACACTTTTATCGCGATTGACTCAGGATTCGAGTTTTCAATCAATCCATTGGCCGAGATCCAGCTATCGGCAGGGCTTTTCGTGAGCATATGCAATACTGTATATCCACCAGTAAGTTTACTTTGCTGTTCGAGTTTTCTGATGCGAAACACTGATGCTCCGCCTGGGCTGCTGGGCAAACCTGTTGCCGATCCACTGGCTGCGACTTTGTTGCTCGTCTTGCTGGGCTGCCCAAGGCCTCCCCTCCTGGTCGGCTTCTGGGCCTGCTATGCAGTTGCTGCAGAGTGGCCACACTCGTGCCACTAGGCCCAGCTCTCTGCTGCAGCTGTTGCCACTGCCACCTCCTGTGCCAGGATAGAAGTAGGGCTAATGACTGGAGGCTGCTGTCCCTTCACACACACACACCTTTAGTGACTGCCGCTATGTCGGCAGCCGTCGCTCCGATGCCCTGTTGATGGCATGAGCGAGTCCTGTGAATTCCCCTGTCGCTGCTGCTGGCTTCAGCTTGAATCTCGCTTGTGTTGCAGGTGCGCTACGAGAGGATAGCGTCGGACTGCCGGCTGGGGTTTCGCTCCGGCAGGCCGTTCTCTGGCGTCACTGCCACGGTTGATTTCTGCGCGCACGCACATTACGACTACCACAATATGAACAACGGCAGCACGGTGGTAAGCCAGCGGCTCGGCTGGTGCATGCTGCTGCTGCCACTGCCTCCTCCCCCCCCCCACTGGACCGCCACCTCGCGGATCGTCCTGCCACCATAGTGCGGCCAATGCTAAGCTGCTCCAGCTGCTCCATTGGTGAACGCCCGGTGCATAGCACATGCCTGCTGTCATGCAATGCCATGCAATCGCCACCGTCGTGACGACCCGTCCGTCGAGTCGGCATGCTTGAGCTCGAGCACTCGTGCAGCCCACTTCAGTAGGTCAACTCAGGCTGTGTTAATGAGTTTGTCTGGTGTTATCCCTGCTGCTTGCTGTTTTGTATTTGCCTGCCAATCCTAGTCACTGATAAGATCATGTCTTAGCCTAGGGGTGAAGTGCTAGCACTACTCAACCCAGGCCGCGCTGGGTTTGAGTCCTGCAGCAGGCCAATATTGTATTGCATACTTCAAGCAGAGATATAGCCTCTAAAGCTATGTGCTGCTATATAAAAGAGGTGGTTGAATCAGCTGACCTTGACTTTTTTAATGTATGTAATGGTTTAACTTTAGATCACCTAGCGAAGATTAAGTAAGGAAGCGCTGCTGATTCATGAGGGCAGTCGAGGACATAAGTAGCATAGAAGTAACTGCATAGAACCACTAAAAAGGAGGCGCCAGCGTCAGTGGCAGTAGAGAAGATCGACGTTGCACAAGAATCGTGGGTGTGAGCTTCTCGGTCTAGGACCCATGGAGCAAACCATGCTGTCAACTGTCCAGACGGCTTGTCCATGATGCCTTGCCGGCGACAAAGTTTGTCTCGACCTCTCGAAAGGTGTCTGCTTTTTTTACCCAAGTGCAGAACAAATCTGCAAATCTCTCATGCAACTCTAGAGGCTTCTTAGTATGGTCAAGTGTTGAGTGCTCACCTGGCCACCACACCCGCTTCGGTACTTCCCCTGCGCCTGGGCGCACCCCAGTTCACAGGCTGCTTTTTTACAGCTGGTTGTTCTTCCTTTCTGATGTACTACCTCTGGATTCGGGTCGTGAAGGCTTGAGTTTGTGAAGACTGGCTAGGCAATGCAATCTTAAGGGGCGTTGCTTGGCAGAGCTAGTGTACGGTGCAGCCTTTTTGCCACTCCGTGACACATCGATGCAGGTGTGAGGCCACGGCGTGAGGTCAAGTGGCTACATGTGGTAATTTCTTCTGCTCCATGGTGTGCATGTGTGATCGGTGGTTTCTGAGCGAGATAACTCACCCCAACAGTCATATGCTATATGTCACGTGCTTCAGGATAACTAGTGTGTTACTGTCATCGGCCGCAGTATCAATGAAACTTAAAGCAGCCGTCGCAGCAGACCGAGCAAGGGTATGCAGCATGTGCGTGCCTAGAAAGGCATTTAATTCACTCAGGACATTCTATGTAAATGCTTTACGGTTTTACTCTCATTATGCCTGCTGCTTAACGTCCGCGGGACTTCGAAGCTTCCCGAGTGCTGGCTGGGCCCTAAGCTCTTTCCCACTCGATTGTCGTCTCGCTCTCAGGTCGTCACCTTGACAAAGCACCGAGGTCAGTCGAAGCCCGATGACCAGCAGCTGCACGTGCTGCCTCTGTACATCCTCGATGGGACCGACGAGTCGGGCTCCGCAGCTGGAGTGCAGGAGAAGCTGCAGACGGGCACGATCGAGGTACCCGAACCCCCGCTGCCTGCTCGGCTGACGCGGGTTCGCCAGCGGGTTCGCCAGCGTTCACGTGCGCTGCTATTGCTCACCTTCCGTGTTCACATTCACCGTTGGAAGGTCCTAGATAAGGAAACTCGTGTTCTTCGCCAGCGCTCGGTGCCACTGCAGAGAAAAAAGAAGGGCACTGAGAGATTCCAGAGCCCCAAAGTCAAGGCTGCCATGCTGAGGGGCCAGAGCGAAACCTTCGGATCTGCAAGCCTGGCAACTTCCGGTCTTGCGATGGACCCAATCCTCGAATCGAGCTTGCCGGAGGACGGAGTCAATTCGTTCGTTGCACATGCCAACGTTAATTCAGCGCAGCGCTTTGCTGTGGACCCTGGGGTGTCGGCATGCTTCGTGGGCTCAGCAGCAGCCACAGCTGCCTCTGCTGCTGCCACCAACGTGGTTCGCGATGCCGGCTGCTTCCGGCCCTCGGTCGGGCATGCGGCGCCAGGTGGACCGCCAGGTGGCTTCAGCTGCAACGGTAGCTCAGCCCCAGCATCTGGCGCCGGCTGTTCGTGGTTTCCTCCTGGTCAGGGCGTGGCAGCGCTGCCTTGCGGAGGAGAAATGCCTGCGCGGGGCCCGCCGTCCTCTGGACTGGACGACGCGGCCGAGGACCTGAGCGGCGACGATATTGCCGCTCATGCCGAGGCGCCCATGCCTCGTCCGCCGTCGCCGGAACTCGACGATCCGCAGCCGCGCTTCATCAAGGAGCCGAGCGAGCGGCTATTCGAGGACCCGCTGATGGGTGGCGTGGCGCTGGCGCTGACGCACGGCGCCGTGCTGTTCGAGGTGGCCGAGCGCGAGCTGCATGCGACAACTGCACTTCGCAACCCCGACCGCTACAATCCGACGCGCATCAGCCTCGTCTTCTATCAGCACAAGAAGCTCAACTTCCGTCGCCACGGCCACTACCGCTACGCGCGGGCCGAGGCGCACCGGCAGCAGGCGCGGGACGACGCCCGCATGCACGGCGTGCCTTACGTGCCCAAGGGTCTCAAGTACAAGAGGAAGCGCGAGGAGGAGGCGCTCAGGGGCACCGCTGGCTCCGCGGCAGGGCCGGGCGGCGGCGCAGTGCCCATGCCGCCGCCTCGCCGGCCCTACAAGCGCAACCTGGCGGCGGCGGCCGGAGGCGTCGGTTCGCTGCCTCGCGCAGCCGGCGCGCTGCTGCTGCTGCCCAAGCTGGAGCCACCAGAGCTGGGCGGAGGCCCCAGGAAGAAGAAGGCGCGCCTCCTACGCCTGCCGCCGTACAAGTGGTGCTGGGACCAGCCGGTCCGGCTGGCAGCCACTCGCACGACCGATACGGTGGCGACGCAGTGGGTGAAGCCCGAGTGCTTCGTCACCGGCCCGTACCAGCGATGGATCTCGCTCTGACCAAGACCAGCTCTGCCGATGACCAGCCGGTCGTGTGGCTCGTCAGGCCCGGCAGGTGGTGCTGCTGCTGGCTAAGCTTGAAAGGAAAATGGAATCGCTGTAGCGTTACTGCTGCAGCCTTACTGCTCGATGCCAAAATGGGCTGCACACCAGCTAGTAATTTCTTCTCTTTATTTGCTATTTTAGCTTCGATTTATATCACCTTTTGAAACTTCTTTGACAGGCTCAGGTGGAGATATTCTTATTATTCACGGGGCTGTTTAGCCAGTGCCTAATCTCGGCTGTTGCTGCCAGCAGTCTCTGGCGGCTGTAGTTAACCTATCCAGGCTATCGAGTAGTCAATTGATTTTCTCGATATTTCACAGTATTACTGCATTCTCAATGTTCTTCGTGCTGTTAGGTTGCAAAGCGACGTTGTCGCAGCTGAAAGATCTGTCCTGCGGTGCGTGTAAGCTGCAAGTATTTTGAAGAGCTGCAGAGTATTCTTACTGCTTTCTACCGAAGCACGACTTTTGAACATGCTGTTGCAGTGCGACCTGCTTCCACTCCGTTGGGAATATAATTTATTTAAGCGGTTCAGCACTCGGTTAAAGTCAGCGTAGGCTTTTTCAGTTAAGTAACTATGTCCCTGTGTCTTGTTCGTTTTTCAAAGGGAGCTCTGTATACTACCTCAGAATCGGGCCAACGATTTGTTTTTGGTACTGCAGCCAGCGTCCTGTTTCTGTGGCCAGCATACGTAGGCGTGGGGTGCATAGTAACATTTAACAGTTTAGCTTCTAGTTCGTTGCTGTGCTCCTCTCCAGCGGCTGCAGTGTTGGTGGAGCCTTAAGAAGCCGGAGATAGAGCGACCGGCTAAACCACGTTTGTCTCATAGCAGCCCTCACAGCAGCAGCCTGCACTAAGTTGGTTGCTTAATCGGTAGGCTATCTGAAAAGTGTTGGCAGGGGTTCTAAGCACGGGATACTGCTAGTGGTCCGCTTGTTTATCTGTTAGATCACTCGTTTAATCAGTGGTGATTTGGCATAATAAATTGTCTTGCTGTCAAGCTGGGACTTTTCCATTATTGCGAGATAAGTTGCAAGCCGTGTGGCCGAACAAGTAAATAACGATTGCTCATTGCATTCGCTGCAGCGACTGAGCACTCCAATTACAAGCATGTGGTATGGGATGACCAAAATGCTTCTGCAGGCGATTATCAGTTTATGCGACCATAGTCATATATTATCAGTTTCGGCCTGAGACTAGTGGTGGTCATGCACTCTCTGTTCAACTTTCATCAATCTTGCTCTGACACTGCCATCCTCAATGACAATGTTCCAATTGGCTTTTTCTGTAGACAACTGAGGGTGTGCAAGAGCTGTACTCAGTGCCATAGCCACGTATTGCGTTATAAAAGAAGTCCCTAAACTTCTTAAAGCATTAAGTTTAAAATTGAAACTAATTAATGACTAGTTTTCCTAGTCTAATAATGTCATCAGCTAGTCTTCCAACAGCAGTATTCATTAATACTCATCATTCGTAAATATTCAATACTATGGATGGGCATGAAGATGTAATACTAGTTCTTAATGTATTGTTAGTTTAAAGTCACTTTAAAAGAAGAGTCTTAAACAAACAAGGTAACTGATCTGAAAGATCCTTTTCTCTAGACTAGTACACTGACTGCAGCAGCAGGATGGGGTCGGCGCCTTTCTTTAGCTAAAATCTTGACTAGCATAGAACTCTATTAAGTGCTGCCAGCGACGAATCTACAGGAATGTCATTGGCTTGGCAGTTACAGTGACCATCGGAATGTCAAGGGGATACATATAGAATGTGTCCGACAATTGAATATGTGCTTATGGTACTTTTCGAAAGAAAAATGTTAGAACTGGGATCAGAAGTTCTGACGACTTCCGCATGAGAGAAAAAACGGTTATGCAAACCGTGTAAGCCTGAAGCAACAAATCTACAAATAAAAAAAATTACCGATCTGCATCATATGCGACTTGTATCCCAACTTGCCGAAAATTGCTAGATCGAGATACATGCTTGAAGTTTGTTGAGGTGCGTTCTTGTGACTTTTATACAGCTTCATTTCCAAGTTCGGTTGGTTCCTTCTAAATTCCATAACTCGGCCAGTACTTTCTCGCATCGGAGTGAATATTGAATTGAGAGTTCAGCTCTGCTTGTTGCAAATGAGGCAAGAAAAAATTTACGATTTTCGGCAGGATACATTTTGCTCTTTGCATCCTTGATTACGAAAAATAAAGCTCCGTGACGTTTGATGACGCGCACAACAAAATGTATCCAGCGAAAACCATAAATATTCAGCAGAGCTTAATTCGCATTTCAATTTTCACTCCGATAGGTAAAATATTAGCCGAGTTATGGACTCGACTAAACTAGGGTGCAATTAAGGTCATGTTAAAGCTCTTCTTTTTTTGACAAGACTTAAATCAACGCTATCGTCTATGTGCGTGCATCGTTGGAGATTTCGTAGCTGCAGCGCCCTGAGCATTTGAAACAGCGGTGGTGGTCGACAAGTTTTTCAGCATTATTTATATTCTATGTTTTATTTGTACTGTAGTAATTGTAAAAATACTTTTCATAGACTTGAAAAAACCCTGCCTTGTGCGTCCCCGTTTTGGAGTCATAAATTATTCCACAATATCTTAAGACTATTTAGCCTTTTCTGGACTTTATGTGTTCCTGTCTGTACCTGACATATTAGGATTATATGTTGACGCAGGTAATAGAACAGAGACCCGAAACGAAATTTGAAAGCGACGGATCAAATGGAATGCCATCAAATGGAACTAGAATGACATCAATGGGAACTGTTTAATGTCATTGATACTCTTGAATCGAGTAACGTGTTGTAGCTTGCAAGAGTAAGTGTAAGAACGCTTTCATATTCATTCCAACGAAATGCTAGACAAACTTGCACTTTCTGCTACAATGAATCTGAATACGCTTGGGGAAAAGATGTTATCTAGACGCGCCTAGGAAATACACGTGACCGAAAATATAGGACTGCTCGTCGGGCTGACCCATACGAGGCCATTTGCACGAAATGCACAACGTGGGTCAGACACCCAGAGCGGCACTGGTGTCTACAATGTGGAATCCAAACCGTAGTTGCACGACGTCTATTGTGGCAGTAGCAGCTAGCTGCGTATTGCATTATGAGGCAATGTGCTCGCTCTTCACGACCATGGTCGTGGGTTCGAATCCTGCAGTGGGCGATCATATATTGCCAACAGCAAGCGGTGGCGATAGCTGTTAAGACTCTTCTGCTGCTATCCAGACGAGGCTGCTAAATCAGCTAATAATGTGAATATTTATGGAGGCTAGCTGGTAGTGGCCACCGAAGGCATGAGACATGAGAACGCGAAAGCGAAATCGCGTGAAATTTGGTGGGCAAACATCAAACACTATTTTCTATAATTTGAAATAGAAATCGCAGCGGCGCAAAGCTTTTTGTGGAAACAGCAGCTGCATCGCAGTTTGAATGTGCGGAGACGCCGCTAGAAAGGCCGTAGTGCACGAGTACGCGAATGCGCACGAAATTTGACGGGTAAACTCGGAGCACCAATCATTGTGTAAAGTTGGAATCAAAACCGCAGTTTTGCGACGTTTATTGTGGAAATGGCAGCTGCATCTCAGTGTATCGCACTTATTCGTAGGAGCCCCCTGCTCTCGTCAAACTGGAGACTGCGCTTACTCCGCCCTCCCTCCGCGTTGGCCGAGGTCGCCGGTGCGCTCGGCGGCGCCTCGGGCCACCGACCGGCGGGCGCGCCGGCTCTTCGGCCGCTCTCAAACGCGCTGCTCTTGATTCGAAAAGCTCGAAAGCAGGTGGACGAGTATATTGAGACGCGTAGTGAGCGCAGACCTGCGAGCCGCCGTTTGAGACTGACCAATGCCCACTCAGCTCAGCAGGCCAGATCGCGTCATTGAAGTCTTCAGTCTCGTCAAATTCTGAAAAGCTCAGGCGGGATTTTTGAGCTCCAGGTTGAACTTTATTTTTAGCCTAATCTATAATCTGTGCTATCTATCTATATCTATAATCTAAGCTATAATATGTGCGGTCTTTCCTCTGGTTACCCGCGACAGACCTTGATAATTAGCCCCCTCCAAATTCACTCCTTGTCATATAGGACCGGCTGGGTTTCTACCGCCCCGACCCAGCCCAGGGCGGGGGTCGGGGGGGGGGTGGTAACGGCGGTGACGCCCACTTTGCCCCCACATGGCGTGAGGTAAATCCATTGAGTCGCATTCAATGAACAAAGCTCGTCACGTCGGACATCGTTTGCGAACGATCAATCTCCGTAATGAGCTAAGTTAGTATGTTATTCCGTAAGTCCGTAGCTGCCACTGCCGTCGCATCTCCATCAAGCGTTTGGTGCGGTATTTATTGGACTAGTACAACGATATGGCAATGACGAGTGGCAGGTCAAAAAATGCGTAGGAAAAGGTAATTTGCTAATTTCAATACGCAGCAGTAGCAGGCACTCTCGTGGTTAAAATTAGAACATTAGAATGCTCGCACTCCACAGTGTTACGAACTTGAATGGACTTTTCAAAGGGTAGCCACGGCATTCCAGAGCTTGTGCTCTATACAACGACCCCTCCCCCAGTTGTCGCTCGTAGTGGCGACCGGCACTTCTGGATTTCCCAGCTTCCTCTTGGACCGGCTGAATTGGCATATTGGAAAGCTGCCATAGCGAGCTGGACCAAATGGAAGCCGTGCTGCACATTCCTTTGGTAAGCGAAAGACATTTCTAAATAAAATCTACCCGCGATACTTCACTGGGGCGTACTACCAGTATATAGTTAACATAAATTTAAAGGCATGCTGGTTTTCAGATAAAACCTTTGGTTTCCGCCCGCCATTGTGGACCGGCGAGTTTAACAGGAATGAATTGGGAACAAAAAGGAGCCGAGCGAGCAGAGTATAAGCATACCTATCGCAGACTGCAACGAGAAAAACAAGCAACAAAGGACGCCACTCTCAGCGACACGCTGGCGAAACTTAACAGACACTCGGCACACTGTAAAGCAGAAAGAGGCCGACGAAGGAACCTCCGAGGAGCTTCATGTTGTCGAAGCTCAGCGGACCCATGGCTGGTGACGAGGTCAAACGCAGACAGAGACAGAAGGTAAGATTCAAGCACTTCACTGCCCAAGTCGGGGTGCGAAGTCCTTGTCCGACAGCCCGGGCTACGAAATCCTCGCCGCTGCAGCCCTCTTGGCTGAGCCTCTTGGACGATCGCGCTAGGGCGTATCGTCGACAGCTGTCGAGTACGGACCGGCAATCCGTAAGAGCGAAATCTGCGAATCTTCGCGATGCGCTTCTTGGCAGTTTTGGAAATAGTTCAGCAGTGCAGCCTCTCCGTCAAGAGTAGGTTGCGCTGAGGCGCACGCCCTGCGAGTCGGTCAGCGGCTACTTACCGGGCGTGCGAAGGTTTTTCGACCGGCTTTTGCAGCTCCGCCGCAGTCGGAAGCTCAAACCGCCGAGGCAGACGAAACTCCCAAGCTGAGTCGTCATCGAGAAGGTAGGAGGTTCCTAAGCGGCACGACCTTAGACGACGCCCCAACAGCGCTAGCGGCGGCCAGAACGAGAGGGACGGCGGGTAATCGCTTCTCTTCGTTATCTGCCACCTCCGCTCTTAGACAAGTGAGCACTTTAGCCATAAAGACTCGTCGGCAGGTCGTAAACTGGCCACGTCATCTCAATAAACAATCCAAACACTGGCCATAGCCATGCGACTGGTTTTTGGCACACAGCGAGTCCGTATTGCAATCTCGCTTCCTTGACTGGACTGGAGCCTAGACAGCCTGAAGCTTTGATTTGCAATGGCAGGGTAACGAGGTTATCACTTGACGACGTTGTACGACAAGCCAGTGGCTCAGCTAGAAAAGGAGCTTCGATCGTCCACCGACAGCACTCGAGCGGGACGGTGCGCGACACTCAAAGAAGAAGCATTAACTGCCCAGCGAGTGGGTAGGCGTGAGAAAAAAGTCGCCCGGAAATGCAGTAGCGATGCCAGGTCCTTGGCTGCGACTTGTGTCGAATTGGCTCTAGCAGGATTACACAGTTTGAAATATTGTGAGAGCCCTAGTGCGTCAAGAAACTGCAAAGGGTAGGAGATAACAATAATAGTACATTTGTAGGGCGCCCTCAAAGAATGTAATCTCCTTCTGAGCGCTCTACATATGCTGTGAAGGTAGCGTGGTCAAACGCTTAGTGGTAACATCCGAATGCTATCCTCTTATAGCAGTGCGACCACTCAGAACAAAGATAGACCTTTTCAGTTCATCTATGCAAAGTCAACCTCTTTTAAAATGCATGCTTTATGGGACTAATGTCGAAATCCTGCTGGACACAGGGTCGTAGCTGTGAGTTTTGGCAGCAGACAGTCCGCTCGCCACGAATCTAAGGCTTCGCTGGCCTCCTATCCTACTCGGTCTATGCGATGACCCTATCTGTGTTCATGGCGAGACTGCGGTCAGAGGTCAACTAGAGTCTGTGGCAGGGACTGGCGCTTTATGGTGGTAGAAAACGTGTGGACTTTAGCATTCTTGGGTGCATACTTCTTTCGAACCATTTCTGAGTGGGGACTAGCTGACGGTACACCCTACATCAGTAGGAATGACGTCCAGCAAAGTTATATCCCTTTCAGTTGGGGCCGTAGCGAATGCTAGGTTTCACGCAGAGCCTGCATCTGATGTGCGAGCCGTTCTTATCGAAAGAGCAATAACTCTGGAGAAGCCTAGTGGCGATGCAGTCGCAGTGCAACCGCGGGACACTCAAAGAACTCTTGTTTACAGGATCTAATCCGCCAGACAGCGTGCTTCCGGAAAAGACTCTGATGATCCCAGAAAGTAAAGAAACCGCATAGCAGCTCGTCCTTCTACCTGTGCGTATGAAGTTTAAGTCTTACCAAAGGAAGTCTACTAATTTCTCTTTAGATCGACGACTAATAAGGTTCGCGAGCTAGGCGTTTTCCCTGCAGAGCTTCGGTAACAAAAAAAAAGGGGCGAGCGCCAATTTCTTTTGTAGCACAGCAGTATGCTTCCGGATTAATCGGCCCAAGAAAGATTAGGGGTCGGCTCTTGTAAATGAAGCGATCATTTCTTTTAGAGAGGCTAATAAATTTGTATATGGAAAGCTACGAAGGCTTCCACACAATACAAAAGAATGCACGTTTCTCCTACCGCTGCTTGGGTTTGGTTCCCTGCCACTGCCAAAAACTAAGACTTCGACCTATCTAGTATTCCCTCACTGAAATTCCTTAGAGGCTTCAGGTGTAGGCTTAACCCCATCCAATGCGATTACCGGATAAACCCCTGTGAACAGCTGGTGACTCATTTTTATGGGCGATGCTAATAATAATAATAATACTCAAACTTTTGATTATGATGATACATAAAGCACTTTACAGCCCAAGAAAACTACATACGTATTTGTCTAGCCACTTTAAATATTATGGAAAAGAGGTTGAGAACAGGCACAATTTTAGCACCGATGACTCATGAGGAACATTTCCTACTGACGGGGCGCAAAAAGTGAGGGGCAACTGAGTTCTAGCTACTTTTAAGATGTCTCAACGATAAAAGGTCTGGGCGTGGTCACGACCGGAATGCTGTTCCGCCCCAGCCGGACTCACGCCACTCTGCCCGGCCAACGGGTGCACTGAGTACCGCCTCATTACGAGCTGCAGTTGGAGAGTATCGGCTGACTAAGCTGGATTTAATTGCAACTGGTCAGCTGTGGTCACGTGACCCACTAGTCCTGCACCGAGCAACTTTCTGCTTGTCCACCGGCCTGTGTGGACGCTATCCCTTCTCTCTCGCTCTCACTCACTTTCTTTCTCTTCCCTACTGGCGTTCCGGAGCTGCTTCCACGACGGCTTCTACATCCGTACGCACGTACGCTCGCTCTCTCTCTCGTTTGCCTGCGTACGATACAATACAGCTGTCGTCGTCAGGACAACAACTCGCTTGTGGGGGCTTCGTTCTTCGTCCCGCCGCCATCGTGGCACGAGCCCCTACAAAGGTACATATACGCATTTTTAAAGTAAGCAGCCCACGGCTAAACCAAGGTCAGATGTTCTCAGGCTGTACGTTCGACATTATTCCATTAAACACCCTATCTTATTCCATGATTTCAAGAATTGTAGATCCTTTGCAAGACGTATGCATATTCGCCCCCCCCTTTTTTTTTTACGAAAACGATCCTGCTATTTCGGATCTCACGTATTTCGTCAACGATATCTTGGATTTGGGGCTCGTTCTCGGAACCCCGCAAAACCTCCTCGGGCTTAATTGAGCTGCTGCGTTTAGAAACGACGGTATATAACATCGCAACGAATATTCCTTATCGGAAAAGGCTGGCTGCTACTCGCCAAGACGAAATCGCAGCGATCACCTATTGAATGCTCTACCTTAGCCTATGGCGTTTAGATGTACAACAGCTCTCAAACTCGTGGAAAAGCTAGGGAAATAAAGTCACAATCCGTGAACATAATAATCTGCCAGTTTCGATACATTTATACTGCATCGGTCGCACTGGGCTATTAAGGCGGGTACGACTCGTGCAGGCGTACCAGTTGATGGAAACGACTACCCTTCCCACCCGGCGTGTGTAGCCTTCGGCAGCCGATCGTATAGCGGTCGCCAGGGTTGTAAGAAGACCAACTGTCACTTCATCTTTTTTATTTACCCTAGTATCAATTGTATACCTTAACGGCTACCCCCAATGGGCAACGGCGCGGTCTTCGTGACAAAGTGAAAGCGATACAATGCGAGAATACTTCTTGGTTACCGGCAGGGATGTCCTACCCAACGCCTTTCCAGGAGGAATTGTTATTACCAGCCAACTGTCGGAGAAGGGTTCAGCATTTTCAAGCGGAAGTGACTGCTTTGAATGCTACGACTTAGAGGTGACTTCGGGTGAATACCCGCAAGTCACACCGACTAGGTTTTTAGGGAAATGTGTAGCAATTGTGTAGCCTGCGATTCTAGAAAAGCTTGAGCCTCCCTCGCAAGGACTGAATTAAAAAAGCGGAATAATTAATGGGGCGCCTCCGGGAATACTACTACTACTATTAATAATAATACATTTGCATAGCACCCTCAGAGAACTGAATCCCTTTCTAAGAACTTTCAGAAATAGTCCATTCTAGGGGCCTGGTGAGCCTCCTCTCGAGGCAAACCCCGAAGCTTACAGTGCAGCATATGCAAAGTACTCAGAAAGAGATTTAATTCTTTTAGGGTCCCAGACAAATGTCTTACAGTCTCTTATAATGCACGCATAAGGATATAAAGGGCTCTTTGAAAATTAAAAAGGGGCTATCTTTTTATTTTATTGCAAGCGAAGAGACCTGCAAAGAGTTATAGAAGTATAGACGGGTTGTCAGAAATGCACGGATCAGCTGGCCGTGGTATACTTAGCTAAGCAAACTTGATTTGTTGCAGTTCTACGAATCTGAAAGTTGGAAAACTTACCTTTGGAGCTCATGTGGTAATCTAGTGAATGGTCAGCTCTACGTTGGTCGCATTCCTGATAAGGTCGTTCCAAACGCTCAGTAGAGCTGACTGTGGGATAGCTATCTCTCAATCCTGACAGCTTCCTAGCTAGGTTTGACGTTTTAATGACTTAGCTTGTAATAGTAATAAATTTGTTATAGCGCCCAAAGAGAACTCAATCTCTTTCTAGGCACTTTACATTTACTGTAAAGGAAGCATGATCGAATGGTTAGCGGTAGCATGTTCAATGAGCAAGCATAGCATGGTTAGAGGGATCAATCAATCGCGCACAGGTCGCTAACACATTCCACAGCAGACCACCGTACTGACACCACTTGCTCAAGTATCTTTGACAGGAGCAGGTAGACTAGGCAGGAGTTACTAATATTAACAGTAATATTAATAAACTACTAACCATTCGATCGTGTTTCCTTTGCAGCAAATGTAAAGTGCCTACAAAGAGATTAGGTTTTCTGTGGACACTATATCAAATGTATTATTATTATTATAGGAAATTTGTATGCGAAATAAAAAGGAAAGAAAAATAAGTCCCTAAGAGAAATAAATCTAGTTCTAAAAACTTTAAGGTTGCTTAAGATATCCTGGTCTAGGGTTGACTTCTTAATGAGTTGACTTCAACAGACTCTTTGAAAGAAGCTGGGACAATACCTGAGGCTAAGGCCATTTTTTATGTTTGAATGAGCCATGGAAAGCACTTCAGTTTAATATCCCGATAGCCGAGATTGCAGAGTCTATGTGGAGTTTCAAACAGCACATACGCAACAATCACTAAGTAATTGTGCATCTTGAGATTAACCGATCGACATACCTTAGATACAATCGCGTAATAAAACAGTCCTATGCGAGAAGGATGCATTCCGGTAAAAAAAGTTTATTTATGCCACTGTCACTGTATTCACATAATACCAGAATGTAACACACTACAACAAGAATGTAAAATGAGGTCCAAAAGCTGGCAATGTAAAACAGTGATAATTTGATCGTTTCACCAGCAGGAGCAATGGATGGATTCGGGTTCACGGTCAACCACGGTCGACCACAAGAGCACCTACACATGGGGTATTCTGGCAAGCACCGAGCACCTGCAAGCAAGCCGCTCTGCCCTCTGCAACACCGATGAACAACCCAGAGGGCAGCAACCAAGCAGCTGGCTCCACTGACACGCAGATGCTGTTACTCGTGGATTTCTTCTGGCTCTATTATCGCAGAGACATCTAAGGAAGTAGCTCAAGATATGGACCCATGCGTGCCATCGGTCCAACAGGCGGCCACTCATCGACCCGACATATTTGATGAACGAAAGCAAAGGCGAGGCGAAGAAGCAGGTGGCTAGAGAACCCGCCAAGTCTAAGCCAGCTGGCACGGCACCGACAGTCACAGGTAGGTCTCGACGAGCCCACTGTCAGACCTTGTCGCTGCTTCCGGAAGAAGAGCTTCGAGCTGTTTTCGAAGGTACCAGTACCTGGACGGTAGAAAGGACTCAGGCAGTGTACATACTTATAAACGCACACATCTCTGCCGGTCGGTCAATCCACGAAGCAGCCACGGGCACTCTGTGGATGCCGAGAGGCAGGCGAGAGCAGTTTTCTCTACACTTCAGCACTCACCGAAAGCCTGAGAGGCTCTCAGTGCCCGAGCAGCTTTCGGGGCACGCACGCGTGAAGAGCAGCCGCGCGCACTTGAACAGCTGACAACACGGCCTCAAGGCCGGAGCAGAAGCGGGCTGCGCAGAACGAGACTGGGTCGCAGGCCACTTCCGTTGCAGCAAAGCCAGGCCTAGGCAGCAGCAGCAGCTCAGACCTGTACTGAATGCGCACAATGTCGTCATTCTCGTCCTTTAGAAACTTGGCAAGAAATGCATGCAGCATCGGCTCGGGCAGACTTTCGAAGTCACTCTGCAAAGCGAGGCTTGTCACTGAAAAACTGCGCATCGCGTTGACAAGCAAAACTGACAGAAATAGCAATAATAATTTAGTAGTAGTAGTAGTAGTAGTAGTAGTAGTAGTAGTAGTAGTAGTAGTAGTAGTAGTAGTAGTAGTAGTATAGCCATAATATGCACACGAAAGAAAGAAAGGACCAGTGGCAGCACGACCGCTAGCCAACAACAATCGTGGCCATTCGCTAATTCCATGGCTACAAACCGTCGCTTGCAAGTGGTGGCCGCTGGTGCCTTTCTTTGTCACGGGCGTGCCATTACTGCCAGCCGAGACGCCGACCGGAAAGGCGACGGCTGACACGGCCGACTCGGGTCGCTGTATACCCGACGGCGGTGGCGACAAGGATGATGGCGGCGGCGTTGCAACTGCTGCAGATTCAGCAGCTGCTTGCGGCTTGTCGTGGGGTACGAATGCTGTCCTGGCATCCATGAGGAAGATCCGGACGTCGGGTGACTCGCGAAGCATTGTGCCGAGCAGCAGAGGCGGCTCGTCGTGCCGAAGAATGCGCATGTCTGCAAGCGAATGCAGCCCGCGGGCTCGACACAGCGGATCTCGTTTCAAAGCAGCAGCGGAGGCAATCACACACCTTGCCTGCTGCGGCAGGCAAACGCGGTCAGCGCGACCAGTAGCAGCTGCTGCTGCATGATGTGGAGTGGCGAGCTCACCGCCGTTTTCTTTGACCACATAAAGTCCAAAGTCCGTAGGAGGATTCTCGATCTTAAACTTGGCAAGCAGCATCGAAACCACATCTGCCGACGTTGACCTGCTGCTGACACGGACACGGGTCAACATGCCAAACGACGGTGTAAAGTCGGTGGCCGTCTGCAAAATTGGCCGACGACACTAGCAGTAGCGATCAGCATCTATGATATATAATAAACCTAATCATCAATAGAGGGTACAGTTAAAGTGACAGCGGGACAAAGCGTGCACTGCATGTCGTGGAAGCCAGCGGCTGGCGATCCAGCAGTATTACGATGGTGCGCAAGCTGAGTCAAGCGAGCAACCAGAGCAAAGAGCCAGCACTGGTGCGAGCTCCAATCAGGAAGCAGCCGCAGCTGACGCACACACAGGATGCCGTTTCAAAGGCAAGCTAGCAGGGTACACACGAATTAAATAGTGGCAATCCAATCGCAGGCAATCGCACAGCAAGGCCTGCACGGCAGATCTTCAGTGTCGTGGCAGCAAACGTCGAAGGTGCCGTGCCATGTTTTTCGCTATCCTTATAGCTTTCCTTGCTCAGTGAGGGTCAGTTGCACATCTCGATGAAGCCGGGTAGTATATCGCTCATGCGAGGCAGCCCATCGTGGGAGTGCTGCAGAATGGTGCAGGACATCGGGTGCGCCTTTCCGGATCGGTTCCAATGAGGTGACGCCGGCTGCTGCTGCTGCCCCCCACCCACCCACTAAGGATGCCTGCCACGGTCTGCGTGCTAGCCACCCAGGGCACTTTAGAAAACACGGCTGACAGGTGCGAGAACATGCACGGTCCCTGCAACTGTCGTGCACGGTACCATGGTGCAAGCCAGCCAGGCTGGCACGTGTTTCGGCATAGTGAACCGCTGCCCTCGCTGACGACGCCATTGGCCCGAAGCTGCTGCTGGCACTGCAGCCGAAGCCATGCTGCTGCCACTTCTGCATACCTCGGGCCGATAAAAGTGACCGTTGATGGAGCAGCGCCTGTTGATGCGCTGCAGCCTTGCCGCACCCCGGCCACCGCGCTTTGCAGGCCGGCGCATGGTCACAGAGGGTGGACCGGCAGCAGCGTCGTCTTGAGTGCTGGGCGACGGCTCGACTCTGCCGTTCAACGACCACGCGCGGTTCAACTGACTCGGTCCGGGTTGCCTGCTGCCACTTCCGCCCTCGCTGATGGCGTCCTGCAGAGGTCATACGCATAGCGCTCAAGTCGGCACGTCCGCGTAATGTGAGTAGCCGACCTCAGCAAGCGCAGCATCCTAGGCGCCGGGGATGGCTGGACAAAGCCGAGAATGGATTGCACAGGAAGTGGAGAGAAGAGAACGGAGAATGGCCGTCAGTGAGTCAATTCACGAGAAAAGTCTTCGTCGGGGAAAAGCGGCCGCAGAAAGAACAATACAGCCTCAAAAACAGCAAGCAAAACCCGTTAGACGAACGGTTCCAGCTATTTTTGCAAGCGCAAAGACAGATCGCAGCGACATCAGAAAGCGGATGGAGTGAGCCAGACAACACACTGCCACGTGTACGCAAAACACAGATTGCTGGAACAAGGAAGTGCATCTCCGAGACTGCGATGGCTGAGTAAAGCCAAGGCCAAGGGGCCGACTCTAAGCCGATTCGGAACTGCCGATCCCTGATTGCGGCGATTACAGACATATATATAAATGTATTATTATTATTATTATATCGCCATATTTTACAAGTGCCTTAATGGCGTTTGTCAGCAACCGGCCAGTCTGCATTGTATGTCTAAAACCATAGACCACCACGCCAAATTGTTTTCCACGGAGGTTAATAATAATAATGCACTTGATAAAGCGTCCTCAGAGAACTCAATCTCTTTCTAGGTGCTTTAAATTTGCTGCAAAGGGAAATGCAATTGAATGGTAAGTAAAATCATGCTTGAAAAACAAACAAAATGAATAATATGGTTAGGGGTGACATGCACAGGGTCAGCATGCAAATGTGGTTAGTGGCAGCATGCACAGTGTCAGCACGCATAAGCACATCAAGGACGAATCACAGGGACCCACTAAATGCTGTCCTAAATAGGTGTTTTTAAGTTCCTTTTAAATGTGGTCAGGTCAGGGGATGTTCTGACGCAGGTCGAGAGGGAGTTCCAGGCTGTGGGAGCATACGAGCTAAATGCACGGTCTCCAAAGGATTTAAGGTTTGTACGAGGTATGGGTAGACTGTTGGATTCCGACGCGGGTGGTACTATGCTTGGCCTGATGGGGTAGTATATCTGAGAGATAGGCTGGAGCCATAGAATGAAGAGACCTAAAAGTGAGCGACAAAACCTTGAAGTCAATCCGTTGATTGACTGGTAGCCAGTGCAGGTCGGCGAGAAGTGGAGTAATGTGGCAACTGCGATGCTCACGACAGACAAGCATAGCTGCAGAGTTTTGCACCAGCTGCAATCGCCTGATCGCACATGCTGGTAGGCCAGTAAGCAGTGAGTTGCAGAAGTCGAGGCGGGATGTCACGAATGCACGGATCAACTTGGATGTGGTATCCTTATCTAAACAAGCCCAAATTTTAGCAACGTTATGAAGCTGAAAATAGGCAGATTTGACTGTGGAGCTGATATGGTCGTCTAACGAGAGGTCGCTTTGGAATATGACACCTAGATTTCGAGCTGATTCAACTGGAGATATGCTGGCAGAGCCAATTTTGAGAGTCAGCCTTTCCAATCTCTGAATCACACTGGGTTTGCCCATAACTAGTAAGTTAGTTTTATCATCATTTAGTTTTAGAAAACTTGCTGCCATCCATGTGCGGATGTCATCAATGCATGCAGCAAGTGAGTTGAGAGAATTTGAGGTGCTCGAAGGCTGGGAGGGATCAAAGCAAAGGTACAACTGAGTGTCATCCACATAGAAGTGAGAGCCTTGATTGAGCTTGGCAATCACATCAGCAAGAGGGAGAGTATAAACCGTGAAAAGAACCGGACCTAGCACGGAGCCCTGAGGTACCCCATATTTCAGAGGTACCTCAGATGATCTTTGTCCATTCACGTCAATACTCTGGAGTCTCCCACTGAGATAGGACCTGAACCACTGCAGAGCAGTGCCAGTGATGCCCAGGCGAGATGAGAGGCGCTCTAGAAGAACTTTGTGATCGATGGTATCAAAAGCTACCGAAAGATTGAGCTAAACAAGCAGAGACACTTTACCCACGTCTGCATTCCTAAGTAGGTCGTTGTATACCCTAAGCAATGCTGACTGGAGAGACCGTGATGCCTGCCATGAGCTAAGGCTCAAGCCGCACTTTGCACACCCTTCCCACCCCCATGGACGAAATAGCGGCAGCCCAGGCTCCGACCGTGTGCCGCGACTGTACGATCGGAGCCGAGTGGCACGGTAAGCACCACCGAGATCCCTACGGGCTACGGTCAGAGTCGTCTACATGGTCAGACCGATGATGCAAGATACAGCTGCTACAGTCAGCTGTGCATACTTACCAGCGAAGGGCGACTGCTGCTGCTGCTCATGGCGGCACCGCCGTCACTGACCTCTTGGTCGGTATCTTCGATCAAGCTGTTTTCCATGGCCACAGCATAGCTCAGCCTGGCCGTGCGCTGCAGCCTCAGAGCTTTGGTGCCGACAGAGGAAGTGCCGTCGTCCTTTCTGAACTGGATGGGTACGGTCACACCCCAGTGGATGCGAGCATAGCCCTCAATGCACAGCTCGGCATCCTCCGTCTGCAATAGCACAAATCGGCTCGATCGTGGGTTTGAGTCCTGCAGCGGGCAATCTTTTATTGCCTATTGCAAGGGAGGTGGTGATAGGTGCTAATGCTCTTCTGCCGCTACATAAATAAGGCTGTTCGATAAGCTAATCGTTACTTTGCATTTTAGTCGATCAAGGCCACCACACCAACGAGAGGGCATGCGCCGACTGGAAAGGCTTCGAACGAGCTGCTCGGTGTGACAAAGAACGGACTCGAAAAAGCCACCCACCATCGACTGAGAAGCTCACACTCAGTGGGGCTGAGGGAAGGCCGGCGGGCAGAGCAAGAGGCTTTTGGCCCGCTGCCCGCATTCCCTTGTGATCCGGCGCCGTCTGCTATCAAGTGCACTTTCTTTGGCCTCGTGCCTTGGTCTTACTAGATGGGCGATCATGTCACTCGGGCAGGAAGTAATTATAGGCACACATCTATGGTTATGGAGTAAGCCATGCTACCCTACACTCATCTATAGGTAAAGTGTTGCAGAGTGGTAGGCTGCTGATCAGTGATTATCAGTATTAAATTGCTGTCACGACGTTTGTTCAGCAAAGGCTTCCGAGTGGGGTGATCAGTGAGTACAGCTTGTCACCTTCTGCTTGAGTCAACGGCAGCGGCCGATAACTGTACTGGTAGATCGGAGCCAAGACGGCAGCAGACTAGGCAGTCGGCAATGCTATGCACGTCGAGCTATGCACATCCAGCTGCGCTGGGTTTTGGACCCCACGACCCCATTCAACGTGGAAGGGTTGAGGGATGGTCCTACTCGGAAGAATTTCTCTGAGCTCTGGCTCCGAGCTTCTAGATGGTAGACGTTGATTCGATTCGATGCCATACCATGTGCGGTGGGCCTAACGGTCAACACTAAGCACGAGCAGCTCTACCAGACTGGTCGGATCCAAAAACTGAAGCACCGAATCAAGGCAAGCTAATGGTTAGCTTAGGGTCGCGATAGCCCAGAAGGCAAGGTGGTCGCTCTTCACGACCCAGGGCGAGGGTTCGAATCCTGCAGTGGACGATCGATTAGTGCCAACAGCAAGCAGTGGCCATAGCCACTAAAGGTCTTCTGACGCTATGCAAAATGAGGCTGCTAAATCGGCTAATATTTTGTTGTTTGTAGCTAGCATGGCTTCAGCAAGCACCGAACAGTTGGATACCACTCACACCTAAGGCCAACAACTGTGCAGAGTCCAGGCACCCACAGCTTAACCTGGAGCAGTGCTGCCGGAAGCCTAGCCAAACCGGCCATTGGCCTCAACTCAATGGTCTGCCAGAAGCAAATGCCCTTGCCTACAGGCTGCCGACTTGTATCTAAACTGAAGTAAGAACGATTCTCTATTTAAAAAATCGATGCTTTAAAGAGGCTGAATAGTTGCTGTGGTGCTTGATTTCAACTACACAGGGTAAACTGGTACTTAACAAGCCCCCCTTGCAAACGGCTTAGGTGAGGTGATGGATGTTTCGGTCATGTTTGCCCCCCTCTTAATAATGAGCTAGTCTTATCACCAAGCTGTCGTACTAGCTAGCGGTCTTATAGCAGTGCATCTGGGTATCGAGGTCGACAGGGGCTCACAGCAGCCATCTGTGGACCGGCACCGAGCCAAACCAGGCCGACGGTATGACGGAACGGAAAGTACATGCTCGTCAAGAATGTATTCTCTGTCATATCTGAAGCGGAGCTTCCTGGGTTGTGGCTGAGATGCATTTACTTTGGCCGTGATAGCACAGGAGGGGTAACCGGACAATTCGTCGCGGATAATTCGGCGCAGGACAATTCGGAGCAGACAATTCGGGACCAAAAAACGGGTAATTCGGAGCAGACAATTCCGAGCAGACAATTTGCAATGTATTCATTTTTTATATTTTAAATGCAGTATAAACACGCTTTCAATTAGTGAGTCCTTAGTTTTGAAACCTAGACGCTTTTAATTAACCAAGACATTTAATTACACAATAAGTGAGTACATAGTTTTGAAGCCTAGCCGCTTTCAATTAACCAAGGCATTTAATTACACAATAAGTGAATACATAATTTTGAAACCTAGATGCTTTCAATTAACCAAGACATTTAATTACACAATAAGTGAAGATCCTCGGAGGAGGAAAAAGAAATATCTATCGAGACCTGGATCGTCGATTACGCACGGTTGCGTTAGATTACGAAAATTGTTCGTCAATTGATTACTTTCGCAGATGTAGTCACAACATTAATTTAATGGATTAACATTTAGTATGCTGGTAACATTTTCAAAATGTGATTTTGTGCAAGAGTTGCTGGTATTTGCTATGACTTTTTTGTAGTAAGCTAAATAAACTTTACTTTATACGGTATTATAGTTTTATTAAACATGATTAATAAACAAGTTGTTTAAATTTCAAATAGATATGTTTAAAATATCCTGCTCCGAATTGTCCGCTCCGAAATGTCCTGCGCCAAATTGTCCTTCGCCGAATTCCCCTAGAACCTACAGGAGGTAAGGTACTCACTCTTCCCAACTAAGGTCGTGGGTTCGAATCCTGAAGTAGGCGTTTCTTTATTCTTAACTGCAAGCGTTGGTGATAACCATTAAAGCTCTTCTGCGCAATACAAATGAGGCCATTAAACCAGCTAGTCATTTTTTTTTTACTTAATGGCACTGTGAGCAGCCTCTTTGGGCAGGACACGACATAGTAGAAGCCCTTTAAGAACATGCAATCTTGCAAGATCCCAAGGCATAGAAAGCAAGTCGACAGCGCAGTGGCCCTTCACTCTTCCGTTACTGTTACTTTGCCGTCCGAGCTGTGGCCACTGTCACATGCAGAGGGGAGACAGAGTAGGTAGGTCAGCGCTGCTCTGCGGTGGCTGCGTAAGTCTCAGGTGGCGACCTTGAGACTCCTTTAGGCACGATCGCCAGTTGCTGCTCTCCTATAGTCTCACAGAAGCGTGGTCGGTCACGGAGATTCATCGGAAATCACGGACTCCAATGTGTGTTTCACCAAGTGCTACCGTGATATACTGTCGAGCTACACTGCCTAGCTCACAGCTCTCAGTCAATGGGAAAACGCTAGGAGGCAAGTTACCTCAACAGTTGGTTGGCTGTTTGTTGGTTAGCTGTTGGCGGGTTGATTGTTCGGCCAATGGCCACACGGTATCAGGTTCTCCTCGAGTGAGCTGACTGGTACTACACAAGGAGCCGATAGTGCACTAAACAGATTGCATAATGATATAACCGGCACCAATTGTAGGTTCCATGATTCCTGCAACCGCTGACAGTTTAAGGATCATGCTATCTATTAGCCCAAAGCCTACCTCGCTGCTAGTGTTATCCGGCAAGGTCGACCATAAAAAGGCCGCTTTGAAAAAACAAAGTCTAGGGCACCTGGTCATATCTAGTAGTAGTGAGATAGTAGTAGTTCCAGAGTGTCTCGCCTGGGCATCACTGGCACTGCACTGCAATGGTTCAGGTCCTGTCTCAGTGGGAGACTCCAGAGTATTGACGTGAATGGACAAAGATCATCTGAGGTACCTCTGAAATATGGGGTACCTCAGGGCTCCGTGCTAGGTCCGGTTCTTTTCACGGTTTATACTCTCCCTCTTGCTGATGTGATTGCCAAGCTCAATCAAGGCTCTCACTTCTATGTGGATGACACTCAGTTGTACCTTTGCTTTGATCACTCCCAGCCTTCGAGCACCTCGAATTCTCTCAACTCACTTGCTGCATGTATTGATGACATCCATACATGGATGGCAGCAAATTTTCTTAAACTAAACGATGATAAAACTAACTTACTAGTCATGAGCAAACCCAGTGGGATTCAGAAATTGTAGCGTTCAGTGTTACAGAAAGCGATACGTGCATATGACAGAAGAGTATATCGTACTATGAAAAGACAGGTTATATTGCTATCGGTCATTCTGAATTTTAAAAATAGGAGAGCCAACTGTGGCCATGATGAGGGCTACAAAGACGGAAGCCTTACATTGTCTCTCGCATAAACTCATGCATGCCTGAGCAAGCACACGCATGCACTCACATACCGAGTTGCTAACCCACCCACAGTCTGCGGGAGACCAGGCAAAGTTCAAAAGATGACATGTTGTGAACAGGACACCTACACCGTGCGCTGAAAAGAGATAAGTAGCTAGATAGGCTTGATCAGTACTTTCATTGGCAAGTGCCTGAAATCGCTTGCTTCAACCACTACCAGCACATCATGTCTTTCTGCTATCAGGGTGCCAAGACAACTGCAATTTATGCACCGCAGGCTAGCTAGCATGCACCACTGGCTGCTCCCTCATATGTGATGTCAGCTGCCTAGCGAGAGTTGGGGCGGCTGATTCGTGCCAAGGCTGCTCGGTGGCATGGCTGATTCCGAAAGGCTTTCTCATGAGAATGGTAGGCATGCTAGTCAGCAGGCTCACATGGCCACGTGATAACATGGTGGCAGCGATCGGGTGCTTTGCGGGTGCAAGGATGCTGTCAGAAATGAAGGGTATCAGTTACTGCTGGTGAGCTGACAGGCAACGAAATCTTAGCATCGCTGGGATAGCATAGCAAGCTAGCAGGGCAGCACTTGTTCGACTTCTGCAGATGACACGGATGCTAGGCTTGGTCTGATAAGATTTCTAGTGGCTGCAAAACAACCAAGCTACCAACTAGTATCTAAAAAGCTTAAGAGACTCTTCAGATACTTGGCAATGCAGGAAATAAGTCCACTGCACGAAGCTGCTGCAGTCAAGTCATCGGCACGTCACCACGAGAGAGATGCAGAGACAAGAGAAACAAGAGATAGAAGACATGCAGATAGGCAGATGGAAGGAGAAGGAAAAAAGAGAAGAGAGAGAGGGACAGATGACAATCACAAGATAGAAGCTTCGAGATATATGAAGGTAGGGGATGAGAACATAATAGGTTGCAGGTGGACGAAAGGAAGAAAAGTAGCAGAAGAAAGAACAGTTGGCTGGAGCAGGGCAAGCAGGAACTTGCCTGGGGGTAGGGCAGGATGGGGCAAACAGGACCTAGCTTTGGGAGCTATCGCTGTGCTTGTGTTTTCCTGCTCAGAAAAAGTGTAATCGCTTAGTCAGTGAGCACCATTCGTAGGTTCGATCTTCACCCACTGAGCCAGCAGCCTCTCAAACGTGTCAAACATGCTCAATACCTGTTTCAATGTCAGGCTGTCCTCCGGGCAAGACTTATTGTATGCAGCTATCAGATCATCAAGCTCTTTCCGGGAGGCACTGCAATGTGAAGCTCGGTCAATTACCACGAGCACTATGGCTAGTGGTCAGAATGCAGCCAATAAAACAGCACGACCGGCATAGCAGCTGGCAATTCGTACTGGGGCACATGGTGATCAGGAGGCAGACGTAGAACATGATCAGGGAATACTCACAGGCTGTAGGTACCGTGTCTAGGCATCGTTGGAGGCTGAGTAATTCCGGCAATATTCGAGTCCAATCAGCCGAGCAAGCCCGGATGATCAGGCCTTGGCAGCTCTAGCACTCCTATGCTGCTGCTTCGGGCATGCAGGCGTAGCCCCTGCAGCACAAAGTAGACAAACCGATCGTGTGCCTAACCGATCAGAGGCCTCTACAACAAGGAAGTGGCAGGTTAACGAGGCGATTCGAGGACAAACGCAGTAGTAGCTCCGGACCATACTCATATAGAGGTAACAACAGGCCGATTGACTAAAGCACCCGATTGCTTCCCAAAGCAAGATCTCGCCCTATTGTAGGGTCAGGCATGCATCCAAATAATAGGCTGCTTTGCGAAACTTTTCTCTTCAGAGTGCTTGGCCCTCCCCCTTTCTTGTACAGAGCACCCCGTCCACCCTAAGCAAAAAAGAGCTGTAACCGAAGCGAGCCACTTCAAGGCGAGCGATCACTCTGGCATCGCCCGCAAATATCTTCCAAAATCAGCACCTCAGAAATGAAGAATGCACTTGATGGCTAAGCAGCAAAAAGCAGGCAATAGCACACTACAGCAATATGGTACCAGGGTGACCAAACTAGTCTAGCAATACCTCTTACATATTGCTTCTCTATCAATATCGGCTGCATCTGTCTGGCAAAACCAACAGTAAAAAACATGATTCTGGCAAACCAAGCAAATAATTGCCCAAGAGCCTCACACCCTGGCACAGACACCTCGAGCCTGATCTGACTAAAACATGCTTCGGGCAGCTGGCAGCATCAAATTGGACTTCCCGAGAATCGACCAACCCCCCCCCCATTGTTTGTTACACTAAGATTCTGTCTAGCAGGAGCCAATCGCTTCGACAGCACTGCTGTCGGCCCAGCATGCCAGCCAGGTACCACCTCCAAAACCACCTACGATGGCGAGACCAGCCACCTGGACAGTTAATACGTCATTTGTTCACCGTATCTCTGTCTGTAACTCCACACAGCCACAAATAATATATGGGTGTTATGCAGGAGAATTCTGTATAGTTGACTCACAGCCGAAACGGCTTCCTCTATGCATTTGGTAGCCAACAGACTTCATCTCAAGCAGCAAAGAGAAAGTGAGAAGCATAGGTGAGTCAGGAGAGCAGTTGAGGTAGTGAGTAGCATGGGGGTGGCAGTTTAGGACGGCTGGAAAGGATGTGCCATAGTCGGCAGCAGGAGAGTAGTTGTCATATATCAATGTCAGTTCTGCTATGGGCACAGTGCTCACAGCAGGCCGTTCAACATGTTCACAAGCATATGGTTATAGTAAGGTTGAATACACACGTTTTTAGTTCCTTTTAAGCTTTGGGTTTAGGACTTTGGGTTTAGTATTCAATGGTTGTATGTTTTGGGGTTTACGGCTTATGGTTTACAAGATTTTGTATTATTTTGGGTTTGAGTTTTTGGGGCTTAGAGTTTAGGTCTTCGGGTTTAGGATCTAGTATTTAGGTATTAGATAGAAACTCTAAATGGAAGATAACTAAAAACATGGTTACTTAAAGTAAATATAAAAATATACTGGCGACCATGTTGAACAGCCTGCTATGAACATTGTGCCCATGGCAGATTTAGACATTGCTGTGTGAACAAACGACTCCGTATTAGCTGACCTGGAACACCGTTGGAAGAGTTTATTAGATCCCTGGTTTTGTACTCACGGTCGACCATCGGTTTAGCAAAGTCGCGTCTTCAGCAAGCTAACTTTATGCTGCTTCACAACGGATGCATACAAGTGGTTCTGCTCACAAATGCTGGTGAATGTTCCGGCCAGGGTGGCTGCAGCTGGCCTTGTTGCTGTCAGCCAGAGAGGAGAGCCGGACACAAGATCTAAGCCAAGAAGGCCCTACATTTTAACCTTGCCTAGGGTTGCCAATCACAAGAGGCCTGAATGGTGTGCTCTTCTGACAGCCAAGATCCCGACAGCACTGACTTTCACCCACCCACCCAGAGTCATCGTTGATGTGTGCACACAGGGGCTGACTTAGTTGCTAGGTAGATCGGCTAAGGCCCATCATTTACAATGCCGACATGCCTAGCCACCTCAAGACGATCGCAAGACACTGGATGCTGAACACTAAAATGGACAAGCAGAGCGGTAGACCTAGGTGGCATCGGTGGCAGCAGGCTATGGCAAGCGGCCAGCAGCCGAAGGTATAGTATAGTTCTGACAATTGTAAAAGTCAATTTACTGCACAACATCAATGTTCTGCCTTCGTGTTCCTGCACAACAACGGTTTGTTCAGCCTTCACAGTACCATCCATTCTACAGTACAGTTCGAGTGCGATTGGCTACTGACATACATACATTATATATACACATATATATACATATACATACACACACACACATATATACATTTGGTATACGTTTATAGCTTGCTTAAGGGACATCCATAGGTCTTCCTTAAGAATGCTCAGCCCTTCTCTTAAAATGTTCTGCCCCCTTAAGCCAAAACACTAATCATTGAGCTTCAGTACAACTGCTGAAATAGAGAGTACATTCTCTCTCTCTCTCTCTCTCTCTCTCTCTCTCTCTCTCTCTCTCTCTCTCTCTCTCTCTCTCTCTCTCTCTCTCTCTCTCTCTCTCTCTCTCTCTCTCTCTCTCTCTCTCTATCCTATGTCGTTTCACACAAAGCCGTACAAGCACAAAATAATGCTGCTACAGCACTTCACCAGCTGAGCACTTACATGCTACACAATGGCACGACCGACAGTACAAGCTCGAGGAGGTTCCTCGAGTGGTACCACATCATTTGCTACTCTTATTTGAGCAGTGGCCGAGGGTGCTTAAAGCTACTAGCTTGTGACCTCTGCACATCAAGGCCTTGGGGGGCAAAAGTCCGTCCAGCCCGGCATGTCAGCCAGCCAAGCAAGCAACCGAAGAACACAAGCAACCCGATTGGATTTGCAAGGCGAGAACCTGGCTCGACAGGCTCGACCAGAAGGCAGGCAGCAAAAAAGTAGTTACGAAGTAAGCGCCTTAAGCAATCGATGGCCGGTATCTGGTGCAAACAAAAACTGCTAACCAGAAATTCTAGAGTACATTCAAGAACACCGTGCCGGCTTAGTCATTCGTCATCTGATGAAGAGTCGCAGGCAAATGGTAGTCCGATCTTCGGTAACACAGCCGAGCTTCGGCATGACTGAGGGTAAGTATTAATGATTTGTGCATTCAAGACTTCGTTGTGGGTGCACACATCACTTTGCTGCATAGGGGCGGCCAAATGCTATCATAAAACCGATTTTATGGGCACCATATAAGAAAAATGGGCAGTGGGCATACTGGCAAATGCTATCGTAAAACCGATATGATGGGTACCATATAAGAAGAATGGGCAGTGGAGGTGCAACACAGCCCTGCCCTGGAGTGCGGACTGCAAAACGGTTGGAGTTACCCAGTCAGCCCAATCGAAAGAGCTGAATGACTTTGTACTCAGAGGCACAGCCACAGCACATAGGTGCCATCAAGACGGGTCAGCCTGAACTGAGCGATGGCTATTTCACAGCAGGTGATGACTCACTAAGGTCAAGGCCACTTCACAGCCCATTTGAGAATGCAACTCCAATTCCAGGATGCTGGCTGCACTCGATTATGACGATCGACTCGTTGACCTCGGCCTGATAGGTGATCGCCATCAGACCTAGAGGTACTGCAATCGTAATGGCAGGGCAGTAGGCTTTGGCCAGTGGTCGAAGGCGCGTGTGTGAGTCACTACTAGTTTGCAGCCTGGGTTTCCATTTAGCTGACTGCATCTTCGACGAAGACCATCGCAATAAAGGCCGACTGGTGCACTGTTTCCGCAAAAGGATCCGCGCCCGAAAGGCTAGCAGCATCCGGTGTTACAGGAGCAGGAAGCACACGACACCCACCCTAGCTTAGACAAGCATTCAACTAAAACTGATTAGGGTAGTATCACCTATCTGACTGATGTAACCACTGTCATTCTGTAATGAAGCCGTGCGGTATAAGCAGCCACTGATTCTACTTCGACGGCCGTGCTAGCTAGCATTCTTTGTTGCACCGGTGTTTGGAACACTTTTGTTCGGGTGCATCATCATTGGCTATATATTTCCAGTCATAATTTTGAAATGAATGTAAATACAGCATGATGCTGATGAGATGCATGCTGGCAATAAGTGGTAAGGGTGCCGTGTGGCAATACACAGTCGGCTCGGTGCTAGGATCGACACTGATTCAAAAGAACAGAAGGAATCAGCAGCAAATTGCCAAGGGAGAGCAGTAGTGAGGCACAGGATGGACGAACAAACGAGCATCCTCACACTTCATTTCAGCAAGAACGACTCGTGAATATTTATCAAACTTTACCAGTACCTAGCATACCGACTGAATTCAGACGGCATAAAAAGGTTAGTGGATTTAACAGTCTCGTTTACATAGAGGCAAAAGAGCCTTAACGGCTATTCACATCTCTAGCAGTGGGCAATGCAGAATTGCCTGCAGTACGACTCGAACCATGCACTTTCCTCCCCCTCCTGCTCTGAGCTCACGAGACATTCGCAAGGCCATCAGTAACAGGCGATGTCCGCCTGTCTATCGACCAGTCGGTATTAACATGATCGTTTCTTCCTCCTCCCATTTGTGTTGATCTTGATATTAGTCGCATTCACAAAAAAAAAGAAAAACGCTCGATCGGACACTCGTGAACTTCGGTTTAGCCGAAACGTTTGCCCACTTGCACCGTGTGGATGCTGCTGGTGCCGTGTGCCCGAGCAAGCTGACAGCCAGGCAAAGGCAGCTAGCTACCTGGGCATCAGCAGACCCAGCCACCAATCATTTATCAGCCATAAAGCAGCAGATTAGCAAGCAAGCAAGACGTTAACATCGATGCCTTTGCCCTATAAGGATTATCCACGGCCAAGGCTGCCAACATAAACTGAAACAAGCCGATCCCTCTTTCAGAGGCTCTTTCGGTGGATCGGTTGGTCGGTGGCGGACACACCAAGTAACTGCTGGCACGGCCGGCTGGCTCACTTAGCAAAGAAGGCTACGTGCTGGCCTACCCCAGGCTGCCCACCTAGTCTCCTATTAAGACACCTACCTAGTTCTCTCCTGGACCGAAGGTCAGCCGAATGGCAGCAGGACAGCAAGGCCTGCCTCGAGAGGGTGGGGCAGTGGAAAGGCCGGAACGACACGGGGTGATGCTCGCTCGTCTTGACGTTGCAACAACCGCGACTGAATCGCGAGGAGGCAACGGCTGCAGTAGACGATAGCCCCGATAGGTCCCGAAGGCAGCCCCTAGGTGGCACCACCATCGGTCAGCCATTATCCACATCCTCCATCGACCCGAGACACCCCACAAAAGCCATGCTACTGGAGGTGTAGGATTACAAGCAAAGGCGAGGTGTTCAGGTCAGGTCCATTGCAGGTGCAGGCTGACATATGTGAGCTCACCTGGCTTGCTTAAGATTAAATGCATACAAACTGATGCAAGCACTAAGGCAGGCAACCCCAGGTGCGACTGAAAGCCTACGCAGCTCGACAAGGTACAAGATGGTGAGGATAAGTGCAAGCCGTCACTGCGATATTTACTGCAGGAGAGCTTTCAATGACGACAGCAGAACAAGTGCCCCTAGACCTTCGCGCACGGGTATAGCGCTCAAGCTGCATGCTACGGGTCGTACACTCGAGTTCTGCAGCAGCAAACCTTCACTACCTATAGCAAGCAAGGGTCCGTACACAAGCTACCGATGCAAGTGGCAGTTAGGTGAAAGCAGTCAAGCTGCAGACTGAATGATGTTACTTGCTCCGCTAATTAATCCGTGCACATGGTCATCTGTTCTTGCTTACAACTTCCACGATGGCCTAAGGGAGAGATGGTGACAGACACGAAGAGGAAATGCCGGAGTGATATGAGAATTACAGGAAGCCAAATGGCAGCTGCAGTGGAGGGTATCGATATACTGGTAGCATGGACAGCATGCATGGTACTCAATTTGTACAGCAATGGAAACGTTTAACCTGCTCACGAAGGTGAGAGATTATCCTGAAAGTAGGGTTGATGGATGGAAACCATTCAGGATTTCAGAAGGAAAACCTATTCGACGAAAAGGCCAAGAAGTGGCAAGGAACACGCAAAGAGAATAAATATTATTTAGAGGTCGTGGCCAGCAAATATATGGTGCAATATGTAGCATAGGTTAATAGATCCACAGTTATGCACACACCAAGGCTTTTAAGCTAATGATGTGCTGAGCCGACTACAGTTCGTAGGCTGCCCAATGCAGTTTAAGACGCCAGCGTGAGCAAGTTAAAAAATAGGAGCAAGCCTGATCTAACTACAATGGTGAATTGGTAGAGTTCTAATACGGCAAACTCAAAGCTCTTGACACCAAAAGGCTGCCAAAACCATCCACTGCAGACACAATATATTAACTAATCCTGCGAAAACACAGACGTGCACGAATCCATTCACCTACACGTACAGGTGCAAATAATCGCGCACGAAAAAATACGCAACTCTTTCTGAGTTATCAGAACACACTGATCACTAAGAAAAATGACATAAACAGAGCATCCGAAGCTCGGGATCGAAGGACCAGGCTACACTGGTTTGTATAACTCAAGATTTCAGGATGAACCCATCATTATGAATCCCGTCAAATGGGCAACACGAAAAATGGGGAACACCAGGATCTGTCCTCGAGTAACTAACCTAGCAGGTCAAACGTCCAAGTGAATGCGATTTCCTCTGGCATCACCAACAGGACCGTCGGCCTTCACAGACCCAACCGTTCGGTGGCCCTCGTTGAGAGATTGCAGGAAGGATAACGGATGGTCGACAATGCTCGCAGAGAGCGCAAGGCCGCACCGGCCGAGCACCAAGCAGACAAGCTCGGACAAGATAGCGAGTAAAATCACCACGGCATGGCCGACGAGGGCAGCGCGAGATGCAAGAGGGAAGGCCGGGAAGACCCGCTAGGTCACAACCGGATGCTCTCGGCGCCCATGCCGCTTTGGCAAAAGCGAAAACGCTTCGCCTACGCATGCGGTGCCATCCAGCCTGACTGCGGACGCCGTCGCGCGCTCGCCTAACTCATTCTAGAGATGTGCCGACCTATTGGGAATGGGCAGGAGAGCATCCGGCAAGCCCCCACCCCCCCCCCCCCGTGGAGAGTGGGGGGGGGGGATCGCGAACTGAGGAAGGGCATCGCGCGAGCAAGAATAGCCGAAGAAGACGAAGTTGTATCACGGGGGTGAATTCGAGCTACACAGGGCAGTTTTCACAGCGAATGATGATCAAGCGCGAGGGTCGCATGCGGACGTACCGGCATCGAGATCGGCGCACGCGCATCTCGGTTTACGCAGTGCTGGCTAATAGCCATGACCTAGGTCGTGACCCTTAAAGGGTGGGCGTGGCGCTCGGCGACCCGGCTGTGGGGATCGCTATAAAGCCGAACCGAGCTGCACGTGGAAGAACCGAAATTTTACATCTTAAACAAAGATCATACAGATTTACTGCTTCCACCGTTGAACTCTCGCCGAGCACTTTGTATAGTGTTACCGCAGACGGGCCTCCCCGGAGCCAGCGCGGGGCAATTTCGTAAACATCGCGCCGAAAGGATACGCAATTAGAAAACAAAGATGGCGCGCGGACCGATGTCGTGTGGCATCTGTTCCACTACGAGCCGCGGAACTGTATAAGGTAGGATTGGGCGCGCCGCAGGCTCGGCCCTCGCGCCGTCGACTCGCTGCCGCGCCGGCTGTCAGTCCTGCTGCGACGCGTTCGCGCGCCGACCGCGTGGCGGGTTGCGCGCTGCCGCTACCTGTTACGCACGTTGCCGCGTAACGGCCAGGTGAATGGCACCGCCAGTCCCCCGTAAACTGGGCCTGCGGTGCTGCTCGCCGAGCTCGCGGCGCGCGCGTCGTTGCGCGGCACCAGCCGCGCGCTAGTATGCCCGCGCCGTAAGTAGCCGGCGCTCGCGCGCGCGGGATGCAGGAGGCCGCAGCTCGCGAGCGACGCACAACGCCGCCGCTCGCTCGCTAAGGGCCCGCCGCCGGTCGGCGCCCGACCGCCGCGGCGTTCGCGCGCGCGCGCGGGAGGGCGGGCGGCCGGCGCTCCTCTCTCTCTCAGCCCGACGAGCGCCGCGGCCCGCGCGCTGCGAGTCCCACGCTCGGGCTGACGCGACCGCGCCTTTGCCGGGTTCGCCGCGGCGTGAGGGGAGCGGCGGCGGCGGTCGCCTGGGGGCGCGCGCTGACGCGCACGCGGCAGCTCGCCTGCGCTGCTTGCGCCGGCCCACGCGTGGGGCGGACGTCGAACGGACGGCCGCCCGGCGGCGCTGCCGCGCAGCTGCTCGAAGAGATTCCGGTCGCCCGGCGGCGTCTGCGCGCCGCTGCTTTACTCGCGGCGCCTGCGCTTAGCGCCGCGACGCTCGGCCGCCGATCCCGCCCGGCCTTGGCTGCCGAATGCCGCGCGAGCGGCCGCCGCCTACTGGCCGCGTCGGTTTTTGTTTTAATTTTGCCTATCCGGTCGCGCTCGTCGGCCGCCGCCGCCGCATGGTCTTGCGTTGCTTCGCGCATGCGCTTAGGAACCGCTTCGGACGGACTTGCCGGCCGGTCTTTGCCGGCCGGCACTAATTAATATTCATTATTACGGCCCGGCTTTATATTACCCGAGTGAGCGAGTTTGTGTGCATCGCGCGTCCCAATCAGCAGCCCGAGCCGCTTGACTAGCGGTCGTAGCGCGACTGGTTGGCGATTTCTTCACCACCTGCCTGCCTGAGTGCCTGCCACCTGACGGTGGCTCTCATCTGCCCAGTCTGGCTGCACTGGAGGCAGTGGAACTCTTTACTTAAGAGGCACTGCCCACCCACTACCATCACTTCCAACCCTCCCTCAACGTTGAATGTTTGGGGGACAGCTGCAGCAGCAGGTGGTACAGCTTCCTCGAAAGCCAGCTGCTGCCGACAGCAGCTGGCCTTAAATATGCGAACTTGACACCCGAGTCATTCGGGATCGAGGCTAATCCATTATCGGCTCGGTCAGTTGAAGAAACGACTGTTTATCCATTAAGTGGAACGACTTCCTTTGAGCCGAAGGTAGGTAATCTGCCATAATATCGGACGTGGCTCACAGCAGTGCCTGCTGCTAGGAGGAAGACTTGTATTGCCGAATTACTTGTGCTAGATCAAACGTGATTACTGGGAAGATTACCTTTGAATTGCATTGGCATGCACCAGGCTAACCCTTTTACTACGTGGCCCGGCAAGGCCAGTTCCGATTGGCCGGGCTCCTAACAATCAAGTCGCCAGATTATAGCCTCTGGCATTATGCAAAAGTTTATTCACTTTGGAGGGGGCTCGCCTTGATTATTCAATCCTGCTTCCTTTACAGTACACGATGCCTAGTGTCTAGAAAGAAGTCAAGTTCTCTGAGGGTGCTATAGAATGTATTATAATAATTATTATTATTGTCATTATCATTATTGACCGTGCCCATGCCAGCATCTGTCATAGGGCTTGCAGGGTGTGCCTGTAGGAGGCCGGGCACAGGGCAGTTTGCCGACTGCATTTTCCATTCGAGTAAGCCTTAGCCTAGCAGTGCAGTGTTCCCACTTCACGGCCGAGGTCGCGCATGGGTTCGAGTCCTACAGCAGGCAATTCTAAACTGCCTATTGCCAGTGGGAGTGATTGCTGCTTTTAACTTTGCTTTAAAGTCGAATCTTCGGTCTCCTATTTGTACCAGTAAAGTGCATGTTGCTCCCAAGGACCCAGTCTGTTGCTGTCGTTGCCCTCTGCTGAACTATCCGTGCAACGACTCGCTTTTGCTTGCAGCCTGTGTTCTGTGACTCGATGTATGATGACCACACGGCTGGTTGGAATCACTCGACTAAGGCTGTAGTCTAAGAGACGATCTTTTTTTTTGCTGACCAGTATCTACTAGCTACAGGACCTTTGGCCGTATTATTTGGCAGTTGATTGACGCTAAGCCATAAGTCCGAGTGCCACTGTGCCCCCCCCCCCTAGCAGCAGTCCATCTGAGCCGTCGCTGAGCGATAGGCCTGTTTCGGTGCCTCCTTGGTGAAAACGTTTTGATGATAAGTCCCATTCTGCTGCCGATGGGAGGGACTGGCCCAGCTGAAGGGGTAGGGGCTATGGGAAGGGGCAGCTGGCTCGGATTGGTAGCTAGTTGCCTGTGCTGGCCGTGACCCCGGTGACCCTCTATGGCAGCTGGCTCCACTCTGACTGGCTGCATCGACCGTTCCACTTGCTGGACTCGAAGCTGCCACTTTCTGCTCTTTCCGCTGCACTCGTGGCAAGAAAAAAACAATGGTCTGTCACATGATTAGAGGCCCACTGTTTAGTCAAATAAGTGCTTGAGCGTGCTTGCATCTGTGTGTGTGTGTGTGTGAGCGTTCGTGCGAGTATGTGTGCGGGCGCGCACATTTGCACATGCGAGTCCGTGGAATTGTGTCCTGTTTTCATGCATGCTTGCCCGAGCACATGCACGAGCCTGCCTGCCTACGAGCTGACTTGAGAAGGATTTCACTCAGCTGGTGGCCTGCTGGGGGACCCAGGTCGGTCATGGGGGAGGGAGGTATGAGCTTTAGAGATGCAGAAACCGCCGGCAGCCTGGGGCGTATAGGCCGTGGCTGAATGCTGGTCAAAAGCAGGCAATGTTGAAGCTGTGAACTGGGCTTACCAATAGGATAAGGTCATGCATGAGACCGCCGGGACACCGACCACCGACATCCCCAGCATAGAGGAGGCAGGGCTGGCATAATGCCTCGGGCTGCTTTATAGAGCAGTGGGTAAGAGAGAGAGAGGGAGAGAGAGAGAGAGAGAGAGAGAGAGAGAGAGAGAGAGAGAGAGAGAGAGAGAGAGAGAGAGAGAGACTGTTCGTTGCTCTTTAAAGATTGCTTACTTGTTAGCACTACAACTTGGGGCTGCCATCTGATAGTCTGGCCTGGCAGCTGCAGCCAGCAGCAGGGCACGTGACACCTGCTGATGCTGCTGCCGATGCCTCATCAAGCCGACCCCTCTGCCACCCCTCCCAGTCGGAGGAGCAGGTGCCTCGGGGGGGGGGGAGGGGGGGATCCTGCAGTGGCATGCAGCTACTGCTGCAGCGGTGTTGGGGAGCCCCAGGCTCATTCTCTCAGCAAAGCTTCTCTCAGCGAAGCTCCTCTCAGCTATTTGGCGAAGCCGAAGCTCCTTGCTCGGGTGCTGGCCTGATGATTTTGCCTGGCCTGATGATTTTGCCTGGCCTGATGATTTTTTCATTTCTCTACACCTCTCGACCCGCAGCTGGGAGGCAGGCCCGCTGTTTCAGTTTAGACCAGGTTTGATAGCACGTAGTTCGTGTTTGCTTTCAGGTCACTGCAGACAGACAAGATGTGCAGCCTGGCTGCAGCAGGGCAAGCTTCAGCTACCCTGGCTGCAGGCCGCTGGACCAGCGGCATGCAGGTGGAGGAGGACCAGGCACTAGAGGCTGGCCGGCAGAGGCTGAGCATGTCACCGAGCCACACGAAGGGCCTTCTCAACGCCCCCGGACAGAATAACTGCTTCCTCAACAGTGCCGTGCAGGTGCGTCGTGCCAAGCCCTGCTTCAGCCTTACGTTTACATATCAGCAGCAGCAACTAGGCTTTGCTCAAACTCGGGGCCGGTGGGTAATTAGTTTACCTGGTATTCGTCGAAGGTCGTGACGAAGGTCTCTGGCAAAATAGGTTGCCAGTTGCCAAGTCGCCTAGCTACCCACCCCCCATCTCGTGGGCCAGCTAACTTCCTGTTCATATGGGATCTGTACAGCTGCTGCAGCAGCCTTCTGCCCCATCAGCAGTTTCCAGTCGATCGCTTATTGGATGGCTTATTTGAACTTATGTACAGCACTACGGCACGGTGGGGGGGGGGGGGCAGGGGGATGGCAGATTTGAACACATGCAACACAGGGGGCGTGTACGTATTCGTAAGCCACCCTGTGCTTCATGTGAATATCATTAAGTGTCTTACACACTTATTGTTAATAATAATAATAATAATATTGCACTTGATAAAGCGCCCTCAGAGAACTTAATCTCTTTCTAGGCGCTTTACATTTGCTGCAAAGTGATAGGCAATAGAATAGTAAGTAAAATACCATGTTATGCTTGTTGAAATTGAGCGTGCTATCACTTACCATTCCATCATGCTTCCTTTACACAATTTTTAAAGTGTCTAGGGAGAGATTAAGTTTTCTGAGGGTGCTGTACACATTTATTATTATTAGTTGGCATGCTTGTGCAGCAGGTTCTTAGTGTGAGGTGCTCCTCTTATGGTGGGTGCCCAGCAGATTTGCTATAGTGTGTTTGCCCCTAGATCTTTGCTCAGGAGGCAAGGTGCTTGCCCTTCATGACCCAGGTCGTGGGTTCGAGTCCTGCTGTAGGCGATCTTTTATTGCCCACTGCAAGTGGTGGTGATAGCCATTAAGGCTTTTCTGCCGATGTGTATTAAAAAAGCTGTTGCTTCTGCCGCCTACATAAATTAGGCTATTGAATCAGCTAACCTTTCTTTGTATTTTCGTAATTATTAAAAAAGCTGTTGCTTCTGCCGCCTACATAAATTAGGCTATTGAATCAGCTAACCTTTCTTTGTATTTTCGTAATTGTAAACAGTAACGTAGTGTTACTCAAAGTGTATGTGTGCACATGCCAGTGTTTATGCATGTACATGTGCTTATTAACATCCGTGTGCGTGTGCGTGCATGCATGCAGCTTATCTGTAGTACAAGCACGATGCCATCCGATATGAACTCCATTGCGCCCCATTGGCCGTGCACCCTGGATCCAACTTCTGGCACTTGGGCCTACATGCACGCCCCTGGCTGCTGCTGCTGCTGAGGACCCAGCGTCGGCATGGCTCGCTGGTGCCGCCTTATTGCAACCAGTCGTAACTTTACAGGTCCTCTGGCACTTGGACGTGTTCCGGCGAAGCTTTCGGCACTTGGTAGGCCACGCTTGCATGGCCAGCTCGTGCATTTTCTGTGCCCTGAAGGTAAGGCGCCGCCTGGCACATGAAGGTACCCTCTTTCGGCACTGCCTCAGCCTCAAAGCTGCCGGTGCAAGGTGCGCGAAAAGCCTAAACTGAGGGACAGCTGTTAAAGCGATCGAGAGTCTGGCAAGTTCAGTTGGAGGCTGGCATTGTCCCCCCCCCCATAAAGTGCACCCTCGAAGTTGGCTACGTGCCACTGACTTGGAATGACAGCACGAGCAATTTAGGTGAGAGCGTGCTAGTTCTACCTACTTGCTGCTGCTGCTTCTGCTGCCAAGCTCTTCGTCTTATTCTTTGTTTGGATTATTATACCGTATTGTACAGCTGTGGAAACGTGGGTAACTGCAACTGCGACGCTGATCGATTGCAGCAGTGGGCAGATGCAGCAGCAGCATCGTTCGGCCACCTCTTGCTGCTTTCGGCCGAATATCTTTGAGATTTTTCCATCGTATGAGTTAGTCCATCGTTGAGGTTGTCGTCCATCGTTGATATTGTCGTCTGTCGTTCAGATTGTCGTCCGTCGTTGAGATTGGCGAGACTACTTCCCATGGTCCGACCCGACCGGTGGGGTGGATTTGCTTTGCCGTGCCGAGCCGGCTACTTCTGTCACCCACTTCAGGGTGCTGCTGCTGCTGCTGCTGCTGCTGCTGTCCCATCTTCCAGCATCCTCAGGATCGGCTGCTGCTGCTGCTGCTGGCTGCCCCCCCCCCATTGGCAGGCCAGCTATGAGCTACTCGGTCTTTTGGTCATGCTGCATTACCTCGTTAGCCGTAATTGCTTCTGGCTTGCCAACCGTGTAGGTGGGGTATCAGGCTGCCAGTCGCTCCTCACGACAAGCCGCCACTGCACCGAGCAGAGGCGTGCAGTGGCTGCATTAGCCAGCTTGATAAGCAGGTGGTGGCTCCAGCGGTAGCAGCAGCTGTGGTCGTGTAATGACTCCGTTGTCTGGCCAGCTCCTTGCCTGCATTGCTACCTGTACTCCCAACTCCCCCTCCCGACTTGCCTGCACATGCCTGCTTCTGGCCACTGCGAGGGCTGTCGTGATTGTGAGATACAGATACTGCAAACAATTGCTTCGTGCAGAAAGTTGTGTAGGTTACACTACAGAGCCATAAATGAGAATTTATACAGGCCAGCAACTTGGTTGCTGGACTATGCCCTGCAGATA
The DNA here is from genome assembly GCA_009760855.2 of Cristatella mucedo. Lineage (NCBI taxonomy): Eukaryota > Metazoa > Bryozoa > Phylactolaemata > Cristatellidae > Cristatella > Cristatella mucedo. The sequence goes on along the minus strand of WPIO01000010.1, from coordinate 2,695,891 downwards.
AATGAAGCTGTTGCCCAAAATTCGTCGAGAGCACAGAGTGCCATTTTTTGCAGCACGTTGATATAAACCTTCCGGTCCATAATGCATGGCATGCGATGGAGCAAGAGGGAGGGGGAGAGCCCCAAACCGGATCCCGCCACTGCCCCCCTCCCCCACTTCACAGTGCGCTGCAGGCAGTCGTCTGAGTATTCCTCACACTTTCTTCGGCTTACTCAAACCTAACGTTAGTTTGTTGTTACCAAAGAGCTGAAATTTTCTTTCGTTGGTCTAATAGACCGAACAGCAACGCTCCAGAGTCTGGTGGGCTTGAGCGACGAGCCAAAAGAAGCTCCTCAGCTTTGTAATGCTGCCAAATTAGCCACGGCCCTTTCTTCGGTAGTCGTTGTCGTCGGCGCAGAGTTGTCTAGGCCAAGTGGACACCCGTTTGTCTGCGAAGTTTGGTCCCTGTCTCAGCTTCCTGTGACTGTGTCAGCTCAAGATGTGCAGCTGCCCTTCCTATCGTGAGGTGCAGCCATCTTCAGCAGACTCTCCTCTCGGCCTATATGTCTTGTTCAGGCTGCCTAGGCAGCAGGTATTGACCACCGAGCTCTTCCTAGTGTGCTTAGTCAGATTATACTTGCCACAGCCCCATTCCGAGTATACGAGCGATCTTCCTATTGCTCATGCGCTGCTTGCTAAGGGATTGCAGAATACCTTCGACAAAGTCGCATTGCTCCTCAGCTTTTGGCACGTTGTGGTGGCTTTGCACCCGATCGACTATAAAGGGGCAATACAGCAGGCAATAAACAAGGCAGTGAGTATCACATTCTCTTTCACTGAGAAAGCCGGCACGTTATTGGTTCAAGGCTTGAAAGGCACCGAGATTTTAAAACGTGGTGGATATATGCTTAGAAATTGGTCGATTGGTCCATTTCTCAACATATATCTCGTCGTGAACGTACCTATACGTCTCCACTTGGTGCAATCCATCAGTTACTTTGCTAAAGACGTCACTCCTGAGTCGTGTAGCTAGCTGCTAGTAGCCCCAACAGCATCAAAGCACGGCTTTGGGGGGTCTGTTAATACATACAGCCGTGTGTCTGTAATTGGCAGGCTCCGTTTGGCCATTCGATAATTAAATTCTGGATTTGCCGTTTGTTGGTTGTGCAAGCTGTTTGTAATCCACGCACCGGCTCGGTGAGTCGTATACTTTAGGTTGCTCCTGGGTCTTGGCCCAGAGGTAAGGTGAGGTGCTCTTGCTGTCTGATCTTGGTCAAAGACTCGAGTCCTGCAGCAGGCAAATCTGTACTGCCCACCGCAAGCAGGGTGGTAGCTGCTAGGGTTCTTTTGCTGCTGCTATATAAATGAGGCTGCTGAATCTTCTGACCTGCTTTCACTTTACAACCGTAGGTGTGAGGAGTGGGGTAAACAGATACAGATACAGGCAAACAATGGTCATCTGATTCAGCAGATGAACCCTGCAAGCAGCTATTGCCTGCTTGCTGTAGGCAATAGGGATTTGCCTGCTGAAGAAGTCGAACCCACGACCTGGGTCAGGAAGTTCGTGCACGGTGCCCCTGGGCTGCAAGGTCTGTGCCCTACCCCTCATCCCATCTCGGACAAAGCCAAGGGGGCTGGTTGGATGGCAAGCCGTCAGACAAGTCCCTTTAACCTTGCTGCCTCTGGCAAGGTCTGTCCTCACTCTCCTTGGTTTAATCCTCGTGCACCCCCAGGCCTTGGCAGAAAGACGTTCAATTCGGTTGAAGTTCCAATTTATTTAGTAAATTTAGGTCTTTGAATGCACGGAGGTATCGAAATTATTTTAACAAAAACGCCCTCTTACGAGGCTGGTGAGCCATGGGTTAGAGACGGAACAACGCCCAGTCCTTCAACCAGGCTGGAGGGGCGGTCACTGGTGGCGCGAAATTAGCGCTGGCTGCAGCGCTATGCTAAGTTGGAAGGCCTGCCCTCCTAGGCAACAGTGTAGATGTTGCCGAGCTGGCCCTCAAAGTTGGCAAGCACGAGCCTACCTTCCCTACTTTTTCGATGAGCTGGTGAATTGAATGTTGGAGGATTACTTACTGTTGATGTACGGCGATGGGGTTTTCTTGCTATTGTGGTTTGATAATTTTAGGCGATATTCAAGCAGTTCCAGTGCAGCGATAAATCAGCATTGCCACCGGACGGCTTGCGCCGAGCCCTCGCCCGGACGTTTGCCGACCAGCAGCGATTCCAGCTGGGCATAATGGACGATGCTGCAGAGTGTTTTGTAAGTCTTGCGATGCTTGGCTTGGAAGCTACTCGCCGTGTATGCAGCGATTTACCCCTGTGCTGCCTTGCTTCCACGGTCAGTCGTGAATACCCGTGAACTGTGATGGTCGGCGATGCTCGCGAGCATCGAAGCCAGGCTGCTCAGAGTAGATCTTTTTCGTTGTCAGTGTGAAAATGTTGACTCGGGCAATAATTAAATCCTGAAAGAGCCGGTGGAGGTCACTGCTCGGCAAATTTTGAAATCGGAGGTGTAATATAGTGCGTGCTCCACCTCTTTCTCACTCCTCCCGCCCCCGTGGGCCTCAAACGCCGTGAAGGCACTTGATCGAGAGCCCGCTGGGCGACCGAGCATTTGCCTGGCTGGATCTCAGTTATTCTTGCGTGCAGTGTGATTTTCATCTGCGCTTGCACGCGTGCCCCCTGTAGTTACTGAACGAGGGCTTGTTTTGGTGGTGGTGAGCACGAATTCCCAGTTTGGTTGACGAGAGATTGACAATGCCAATCTCTACGGAAGGGTGTGGGACACAACGAGGAGAGCAAGAATTAAGCAAGAAATACTGCAACCGAGCCGCGAGTGCACGTATGTGCTGCATCTGCCCCTCCTCAACGTTGCACAAGCACTAGTTAGACGCCCATGATTTGTCTATGGTGCACACGAGTGCCCTTAGCGGTTTTCCTGTGCGTACAATTGACGCCGTGCGACGCACGTGTCACTCAGTCGAGCGAAAAGGAAAAGCATGCGCAGGCAGAGAAGCAGTTGCGGTAAGCAGCGGTGAAGCAGCCGTGGACGGCTAGCAAGGAAGTGACGTGTCGGCCTGCTGGAGAGGTCATTGCGCTAGAATCGCTGGAAGTGAGTCAGCTGTCACAGGGTGCACGCTTGGAGGAGCCACGGAGCGGAAGCCCCGAGTCCTTAGGCAAAGTAAAATGTCAGCTTTGCTTTTTAGCCCCGGAAGGGAGGCCTGAAGGACAAAAGAGAGAGAAGGCTGCTGGTTGCTGCGCCAGCCCAGCTCGGCTTGATCTAGAGCTAGGCGGCCGCTTCGCGTGCTTCCACTGCGCGTGCACTTGCCATTGGCTTCCGTGTAGGAAGCCGCTCTTGCACGCACTCGGCAAGGATTGCAGCTGTTGTTTGCATGCGGCGTGCAGCGAGCCGTGTCCCGTGTGCACCAGCGCCGTGCCGCTCTTGTTTCTGCATGTGTGCCACCGACCGTGCTGCACGAGCAGCTGCAGTTTAGCTTTCCGCTCAAGCGCGACCCCACGAGACCTTGTGTGAGATCTTGTGTGTGCAAGACAAAAGGGCTAAGTGCAGAGGCAGGTGCAGGAGCCGTCAAGTGTAGCGGTAGGCTGGAGCTGTCTGTCGCTTTTCTTCCAACTCACTTTGCTATCTCGCTCGTCCTACGGGTGCAGAGACCACGTGGCCCTGGCCGCGTTCGCTGCGCCCGCGACGCGGGCTCAGCAGATCGTTGGTGCAGGCCAGCAGGACGATTGAGCGCGATGCGGCTGCTGCCGCATCGCACCGCTTTCTCTGTCGTATCTGTCCGTGCTGCTGATGGCTGCTGCTTCACTACTGGCTCACCTGACGACAGGACCGTCGAGCATACCTTTTTCCACAGATCCAACTTCCTGTGGGCAGCTGGCTAGACACTCGGTGAAGTGGGGGGGGGGGGGGGGGAGGGGGCAGAGCAAACCTGACCGAATGCTCTGCCGAGGGTCGCTATGCTAGCGCAGTGTCAGGAAGGCCACGTTTTCAGCAGTCAGCAAGTGCCGAGCCGCCGGCTGCCTGCGCCTGGCTGATTTCACCTCTGGTGACTGACCGGCCGGCCGATGCTGACTTGGTGGGGTTTTCTAGGCTGGAGTTGTGGAGTTTTTCAGCCACGTTCATCTTGCTTCCCTTCCTTCTTCACCGGCAAAACAGCCCCTCTACGGTGGGGGGGATGGTGTTGTTGGAGGCCTTCTTGGCTTTGTTTATAATAAAAATAAGTCATCTATGTAACAACCTGAGAGAAGCAAATCTCCATCAAAACAATATACAATATCGGTATTCGGTCGCCTTACGTAAACAGACCCTTGGCTTTTCTAAGGATGCAACGTGATCCATCTTGGTGTGGTACTATGGGGGTAGGGTTGTTTACTAGCACCATCCAGCTATGCCCAACGCCGTGACCTAATTGACCTGGAATTGCTGGGTTGTTCTTCCCCTCTTCCCTCCCCCCCCCCAGCTGTGTATTCGCCATCGACATCGCTCAGCACAGACTCCCATCTTGTAAGTCCGAAGACCACGCCGTCTGTGGCACTGTCACACCGTTCTTGATGTGAATAGACCTTACCGTCGTGTGACACCGTGCCATTGTCTTTGTTGTGACCCTGGGCATATCCTGGCGACCGACCCGTTGTGCAGCCGTCGTGTCCGTGCTGCACCACACTGCAGCTGAGCAGCAAGCAGACCCCTCTCGTCCCGGGGCATTCTTGTCTGTAGGCAGCCAGCGTGGGGTGGCTGTGGCCTGCCTCGGCCACCCACTACCGTTAGGGATCGAATGCATGGTGCCAACCTCATCCGGTAGGAATTCCCCGAGTACGAATCGGTTTCCAATGTCAGCCTTGCAGCATTGGTATCAAAACAGGATTTCCGAGCATAATATTGAATACGGTCTTATCTACGCCTAACTGGTTGATACCTATAAGCTGTTGATGGGAACCGACCAGCGTGTTCAGTGCAGCAGAAGCCTGGTCAACTTACCCTGATAATTTCGTTCATGTGGAAACTCGCATAGTGTGGATTGAACCTTACGTTTAACATGCAATTATATGCTCAGAAATAACTGTTTTCTTACTACTGCTGCATTGCGACCACTTGAGTGGAAACTCGCATAGTGTGGATTGAACCTTACGTTTAACATGCAATTATATGCTCAGAAATAACTGTTTTCTTACTACTGCTGCATTGCGACCACTTTCAATTGCATTTCACTTTACAGCAAATGTAAAGCGCCTAGAGAGAGATTAAGTTCTCTGAGGGCGTTTTATCAAGTGAATTATTATTATTATTATTACTTGCCGTTCGTGATCGGGGTATTTATTCCGGATGGGCATTTTTCCAATCACCGAACTAGCACGCCTATATGCAGTCCTCCATGTTGGTGTCAGCTGACCGAAGTGGCCCGGCCTTGGCCGCTGTACTCTCGCCATTTTGATATCGATAAGCTGGCTCGGACCAGTCGCAAGCAGCCTGCTCGCTGCCGTCTGGCCTGTGCGGCGCTGAGGAGCTATCTGTTCTGTTTAGGAGAATATTCTACTGCGAGTGCATACGCACATTGCACCCGACGAGAGTGCGGACGACTGTCGGGCGGCGCACTGCATACCGCATCGAAAGTTCACTATGGCCATTGTGGAAAAGGTGAGGCCCGGTTTCTCACTTGCCCAGCTACGTACACAATCTGCAGCCAGACCCAAGCTTTGTCTTGTTACAGAGTAGTAGCGACAGTTATTGTTGCTGCGGTCCTGGCCCCTTTGCTGCTGCTTCCACTGCAGCAGCTGCCGCCGGATCGCTCGTGCGCCTGAATGCCTCGGCCCGAGCTGAGTAAGCAGCACCTGCTGCTGCTGCTGCTGCTGCTGCTGCTGGCAGCCAGCGAACCCCCTCCTGGCTCGAGCTTTTTGGTGCACTGCTACCATGCATGGCTGTAAACTGAAGCTTGCTTCCTGTCGTTTGACTGTGTATCATTCCTTGTGCTGCCCACTCGGCCACCCAGCTCGTGGGCTGGCTGGCTTGGAATGCTAGAGGGACAGAGTAGAATGCCTCGGCATATGGTTCTTTGGGCAGGGAATAATTGTTCCCCCTGGCAGTAAAGCAGGCAGCGTTCAGACGTGACCAATTGATGTCCAGAAACTAGAGCAGTGCTGCTACGATGCTGTGGGAGAATGCGAAAAACATGCCGCCAATTTCTATGCAGTGCTTCCTCCGGACGTTGTCTGGCTGCAGGCACCTTGCAACGTCGGCAGTTGAATCTACCACTGGCTCAGTTGCTCTGTTTTTTGCCTATGTCTCTCTATCTCTGTTGTCCCCCTCTCTCTCTCTCTCTCTCTCTCTCTCTCTCTCTCTCTCTCTCTCTCCTCTCTCTCTCTCTCAATCTCTATCTCCTTCTCCCCGTCTCTCTCTCTGGCTATCTATCCATGTCTTTTGTCACCCTGATTTCTGTCCTTCTGTTTCTCTCGTCGTTACTCTGTATGCTTGTCTCAGTGACTTTCTTTGCCTCTTTCTCTTGCGTCCCTACAATCTCTTGCCACTTCTCGTGTCTCCCTCTCTCTTTTGCTCACACTCTCTTTCTCTTTCTTCTCCCCTTTGATTTTCTCTCCTCTCTCTTGGTCTCTATTTCTGTCTCTATCTATTGGCTTTCTCCCTTCTTACTCACTCTCCTCCGTGTCTCGGTCATCTTCTCATCCATCTCTCTCCATTACTGTCTCACTTTCTCATTTCTCTCTAACTCGTTCTTTTGTCTCTTTCCTTGCTTTTGCTCCTTCACTTTCAAGTCTCCTCTTTCTCACGTCTTGCTCCGCCTCTTCTGCTCAGCTCTCACTCTCCATCTATCCCCTGTTGCTGTTGATTCTGGGTGGCAGAGCTTCCATTATGACTCCTCTCGTTCAGTAAGTGCACGTAAAGTCGGCGCAGACACGATGTAGCCACTGGCTCCTTTTAGTGTTTTCAAATCGTAGCAGACAGCCTGCTGGCTGCTCTGGACGTTGTTATGTACGGTCGCTGTAAAACCTTGAAGCTGGGCTTGTCTGCCGTGAACATCTCAATTGCCACAGCACATCTTACCGACTGGCACTGGCTCCCCGGCAACTCAGGGGTTTTGTCATGCACTTTCCTTTCAGGTCCTTTCATTCTCCTTCTCTGGCATAATTGTCCGAACTGCATACCAGTAAGTCTTCAGTACACTGTACAGCCAGCTCATTTGACTCAAGCTGTTTAGCTGTACTGAGACCCAACTTCAGGTTCTTTGGAGGCCGTGCCTTTAGTTTGTATACTCCCAAAGCCTGAAACTCACTCCCGGCTGACATCACGACTTCCTCTGACTTGGACGACATTTGCAAGGAAGCTGAAAATGTACCTGTCCCTCACAGCATTTGCTGGTTCCGTGTGAATTGTCCTATATGTGCTGTCCGTTTGTATGCTGTCACAAACCAATTTGCATGCTTCCTTCGGAGCGTATGTTAAGTGCCTAGATAGAGATGCAGCTCTCCTACTCAGCTACTGGTTTGGTCCAGCGGTTAAGGTGCTCGCCCCGACCAAGGTCTGGCTGAGATCGTAGGCTCGAGCCCAGAGGCATATGTGAAGCGCCTGAATAGAGATTAAGTTCTCTTAGGGCACTATACAAATTAATATGAATATATATTTATATGTATTTATCGTCACTTGTTCAGTACATATGACCCTGTGTCAGTCAAGTGGATTTTCTGTCCATGTTCACTCGACAGTGTTTACTATCCATACCCATTGCTGCTCACGATCCTGCTGGTCCCTGAGGGGAGCAGACTAGAGAACGGCGGTGAAAGGAAGAGTAACTATTTGCATCATTCGCTGTGTGCCGGCTTCGTTGCCCAAATGACTCTTTCCCATGTCTCGCGATCGTACAGAGAAGGCTGGATACTGCGCAGGTTTGCGATCTTGCTGCACAGAGGCTCTAAATTTCCAGTGCCTGTCGTCAGTTACTGTCCGAAGACAGCTAAAGAATTTGTCTACCTTAAAGAATGAATCTGATTTCTCTGTCAGTTGGAGGCTTCGCTGCCGTGATCACCTCGGCAGCCTTACTTCGTCTTTATTCCGCCGACCTTCGTTGGTTGATGGCAGGCCACCGAACTGCGTATTTTTTGAGGAAGTGTGCTGCGTGAACTGACGTCATGCGTGTGCACCGGCCGGTTCTGCCGGTTGTATGGAGGTTCTGCTGGTAGCTGTTGTGGCTTCAACCGACTCTACCGAGACCCTGCCTGACATTCCTTGAGACCCTGCCAGACATTCCTCGTGCCTGGTCCGGCCCGAGGGCTATTGATTTCTCTCGGTTTGCTTTGACTTTAGCCAGTGAACTGAGGATGTTCGTGTATACATCAACATCCAGAGCCTCGTGAGCCCAACTGCCACTTGGCGACGCTTGCTCTGCCTCAAATCGTCTGATCGCATGCAGCAAGGATCCACTGTGTGCATCACCTGCTGCTCGCAAACCCTGATATTCCCCTCAGCCTCCCCATCGTCCGTGGCTTGGCCCTGCAAATACTCGGTGAGCCTGGATATCTCCTTACCCACCACCTTGTGGTAAGGTGAGTGCTGGGAATGTTCGATCTAAGGCTTTTTACCGAACGTTTGCTTCATACTCGCCTCAGAGCCGAATAGTGGGCCCAGTCGTTATTTGGTATTTGGCCGAATAGTGGCAGTCACACCATAAACGAATAGTGGTAACCTGACACCCGGTTATTCATATTTGGCATTTGCAGCAAGTGGACTGAAGTAGCTCTTTCATGAAGTCACTTCTTTAAAAAGTTACAGGCAGTTAAGTGTTTCATTTCCATTTATGTGCTAAATTCAACGAACTGCAACTTTTGCTACATTTTAAATTTGACTGTTATCCGTCAAGTCTGTTACACCATTCGCATTCGGCCGAATAGGGAATAGATAGAAAATCAACTATTCAGGGCAGCCCTAGTTCAATCATCCTTCACCCTCGGCTCTGGTTGATCAATACTCATTGGTTGATTTGATTAATACTCTGTCTGCCTCCGGCAGGCTTTCTAACAAGGCTGCTTTCTTGGGCTGCTTCTGCCCCCTCCCCTTAGAGCTCCGTACCCCCCCCCTGCAGTCTATGTGCTTGCCTTCATGCCGGTGCCAGAGATTGGAGGTGGGTCAGATGTATCGCCAGCAGCCAAAGCATCCAAAGCAGCTGGCTCTTGGATGCTTTGCCGGCGCTTTGCATCGCTGAGCACGTGCGCTGCTCGGAGTGGTCGGAGCCGACCTGCCGGTGTCCTGAAGCAGTGTTGCATCCTGCAGGGGTCATTTCTTCGATCTGCTAATTAACAGAGGAGAGGGAGAGAGCAGCTTTGTGCAAATGAATTGTCAGTGTAATGAGTTGACCTGCGCTGCCAACTTTCTGCTTCAACCGATGTGCTGCCAATCTTAATGAACGACTCCTTTAGTGCACAGCTTTGGCTGCTGTAATCTTTTTAAAGCGAGGGCTTGACCTACTGCTAATTCGTGACAGCTGTAGGTATCAGGAAGCGCTATCAGTGCTAAGTGCTGAGCTAGAAATTTTCAGCAGGAAGCTGGCAGCGGCATGATGATGAGTAGTTAGATTGCCGAAACCCTTCGGTCAGTGCTCTCACTCGCGGCTGCAGTTTGTGAATGATGTGCTTGGAGCATTGCTCGAGCACGGGATGCCAAACGTCTCTAAGTAGGCTTCAGCATCCGATACCCGTAGATCACATGCTGATTTAGGTTTCTGCCATGTGCTGCAATAGTGGCTAATGTGAGGCCGGGTGGCAATGATGTCTATCTGCCATCTATCAGCCATAGCCGACCCGAGTCAGTTATTAGGACTTGTATTTTGAAAACTTTGTTTGCCGGAGTGCTTGAGTGGTGAGCTTTGATCTAATCGTGTTTTAAATGTGTTTGCTTGCGGTCAGCCTGGATCTAATTGTCCTGAATGGGTTTGATTGGTAGTCATTGCCCAGATGTAGGTGGCTTACTAAGTGGATCATTAGCAGCTCTATGCATGAGTAATCTTTCAGTTTATTCTCCCCTATTGCTTTCCGATATCAAAATCAACTGCCTCTAGGCTATACATTAGTTATTATGCACTGACTTATTTGATATTGCTTTTCAATCTTAAAGGTGAATTGCCTCTCATGTGGAGCTGCGTCTGAACCATTTTCCTATGACGAAATGGTGTATTATGTTTCAACCACAGCTCTGGTGTGAGTAGATTTTGTCTGCTGATTCCGTGTCAACGCTTGGTAATTTTTTTAGCTGTATTCTTTTTCATGTATGACCTATGCTCGTGCATGTGAACCTGTGCAAGCATGTGTATGCACATGTGTGTGCATGTATATGTGCGCAAGCACGTGTGTATGAGTGCCTGCGCGTATGTGCATGCATCTGCATGTCTGTATTTGTGCGTGTATACTTCTGGACAAGTATATTCGTATAGTTTCTTGCCTGCTGCTTGCTAGATGTCGACCCTGATGGTATTTCTCACTGTGCACATTAATATTCAACAGCTGTATGTAGAGTCTATATTTTAGTAGGAAGAACTTGCTCGTATTGCACATTAACAATCTTTTGTTAAACTGCACTTTTTCCTTTTCTTCACCACCACTGGACACACTGTGCAGAGCATCGGTAATATGCTCACAGCTTCGAGCAGCCATCTTGAATTTATTACAGGTATGGCTTTGGGTTGAGCAATTTCAATGTCACAACTTTTAAAGAAGAAGTGCTGACATACAGCATGTTTTTTATGCTGTATGCGATATAGGTAGAGATAGCTTGCCCCATGCCAGGCGTAGATCCTGTCACTATGTTCTGGAGTCAGTGGTGGTAATTTGATAATAACATGAGGAATGGCAAGAAAACAAATTGGCTTGGTAGAGTGGCCAAATTAGTAGAGTCTCTTGAGTAGTCTCTTGCATTTTTTTAATCAATCATGAAAAGAGTTCCAAGTATGCTATTTTGAGTATGCACAATCATTGGCTTGACATTGTTCAAAGAGATGCTAGAAATCGATGATGCGATGTAAAGGAAAACCATCCAACAGCGTTTTCTGATTGACAAGGAATTAAACAATTCTTTGAAATTATTTCCGTGGTCTTGACTCTCTCTTACTTCTTCGAATACATTTCCTCAATTAAACTAGTTTCTAATAACTTGTACATGAAAATTTAGTAATCCATATAGATTACTCAGGTTTTGGTGTCTCAGTGTGTTTGGGCCAATATTTCCAATGAATTTTTATTTTTAGTGTAGTCGTTTAGCGAATATCTAATGAGGTCTGAATGGCTGCTACATGTGTGGCGAAACTTACAAGAACTTTAATTGAATAAGGACAGATGGCATGGCCCTATCAGTTTCCAGGCCCTGCAGCTCTTTTAACATTGCTGGCTGGTTTCCAGCTGTAATTATCCTATCTATTTCTTGCATAGTCTGGAACCGGGTCTGGCCTAACGTCTGCACATGCAAAAAACCATATATCTCAAACCTTGAAAATGCCCAAACTAGTGCCAGACTCAGTCGATCAGATGAATTTTTCTAGAGGGGGATAGCTAGCACATCCGAAAATCTTTACTTTGCCAGTTCTAGTGCACTATCAAAAGCTATCCTTTGAAAGCCTCAACTGTTTCCAAACTCACCTTAAACTGCCAGACAAATTAATTTTGCGCCTTTTTATCGCACCTAATAAGAGTGCCTATCAAAGTGGCAGCATGCACAATTTGCAGCATTTATTGATTCTTCGCATTAATTCTACCATGTGGTAATTTTTTTGGCCACGATTTTATGAAGCTCTGCAACGTTTCAGATGTGCATTGATTCCCAGGGTGCATGGATTTATCGGGCAAGCACTGTATGTATGTGTGTGCGCGTGCTCGTGCTCTTGAGTGCATATGTGCACACACACAGATGCCGTCGTAAGCTAAAGTGACTGGCCATACTTATCGGAAGGTTCACTACTCTCTGTGGTAATTCATCTTGTACTCCCCTCAGGGCGAGTTATTTTGTAGGCGAATAAGGCCGTGGAGATAGATAAATATGTTCAGCTTTGGTATTTAATCATTAAAGAACTTTTGTTCGTAGGAAGTGGCCCCGCCATGATTGCCAATAACGTTCTGTACGCATGTTGGCGTGGAACCTACGATTATCCTGCAAAATTCGGGAACAATTTCTTGCAAGCATTGACTCTGAGCCTCAAATAAGTTACCCTTGGGGTGATATAGGTAGTTGACGAGCTCGTGCTTTGCTCCAAAGCATCCCGAAGGTTTTCGATAGAATTCAGATCAAGGCTCATGGTTGGCTTTGTCAATACAGTTAGTGGATGATACCCGCGATCGGAACCTTTATACCGAAAAGTTTGCTCACCGACTGTGGTTTGCTTTTGATGGTCATAAATTATATTCCTCTCAGGGTCATCGCACGTAGAATACCGACATGCTTCACGGCGTCTGAGTCTACAGCTTCTTAATGCCTTTCACATGGTAGAGAGCTCTAGTACCAGCTGTTGCACAACAATGCCATAGCATCACTGCCCTGCCGCCGAACTTAGTAATCTGGTACGCTTCATTGGTTTGTGTCTTCACATGCCCTCTCCTATCATTATTGAAAAGGGTCAACTTCGATTCATTAATATAGGCGACTCTTTGCCAGTAATGGAAGGCTCTGCGAGTGTGGTCCAAGCACAATTAATTGCATGCAAGTGGCTGAATTATAGCTCTTTTTAGGCCGCAAAGGTTTACGATGGGCAATCAGGGAGTCTGAACCTTGCTGGGCTAGCAACAACGTGGGTAGAGTGTAGCAGTAATGCTTTTCACATGAGTAAACCTGCTCTTTAAGGCTTGTGTTTTAATGGCCGTCATTGGGATCGCTTGTCATCGTAGGATGACCACTCTGCTTCCTCGGCTTCGGCTCCTTGGTACAAGTTGCAACTACTTCGAAATAGTGTAGCATACGTAGTGCCTCGAAATCATTAGCACTTTTTGCTGGGCATATCTTGTTGTATCCTGCTAAAAGCAGCCCTCAAATTTGCCCTTTCATGAATAGAAATATCCCTCGATTTGCCGATCTCTCAGCGCTTGTTAGCTACTCTACCATATGCTAATCTGACGGCAAAGGGACCACACTAAACCAGCTCTGTCTTAAATACCACCGTGCAGACAAAAGTCATTTAGCCATCGATACATAAGTCATTTGTATCAAGTTTGGCAAACATCGATTAAGCATCATTTGTGAATGTATTTTCTCACTTCAGGAAGATATTTTCTAGTGTAATTTACTTGTTCGGCTCCTGAATGTGATGGGATATACTTTGAGTTGCCACAGGGACCATCATGGTGTACGGTATCTTGGCAGTCCCATCGGTGAGAGGACTTCATCGTCAGAGTTTTTCTTTTTCTGGCATGCACTTAAACTTTGGATGGCACCTGTTTAGCGGTATTATCTGCAGAATTTTGAAAAACATTGGTATTCAAATTCATGGATAACTGCTTTTCAAAGTAAAAAAAAAAGTGAACCAGAAATTTACGTTGCTGTAATTCTGAAAAAATGCAGTAAAGTCTGTTTTGAGGCATTGTTGAAGGAGCAGGGATACTTTGGATCAGTGAATGCCATGTGTGTGCAAAGGTCTGTGGAGAATGAGAAACATTTATTCCACTGTGCATGCATAGAATCATGTGGCCTGAGTTTAAAGGCTGATGCTGTTCACCATCCAGCAGAAATTGTGCATCTTTGTGCGACTTTAAGTGTTGCATGTCACCGATATAAGAATGCTGTCTAGATTCCAGTATTGACACATACAGTGCTGTTTCAAAATTTGTTTAAACGAACTGAAGACAACTTTCACACCGTGTTAGTATTTGTGTTGCTTTCTTCGAATGTCCAATATAGTAACGATTGCCATATAAGGATTGTAAACTTTAAAAAGTCTGCCTGCACCACTTCTACTATGGGAGATAGCTCAACTTACAGCCAAGGCTGGGTGCAGTTGCTTGCGGTATATGAACCAGACAACAAATACATTCCGTCATCTATATCGTTAGCAGTCCTGTCTTGATTAACCATCTAACTTTTCCAACCATGTCGTTGCATAGATGTGCCTGTGCTATTTACATTGAGAGTTAGCTTGTTGTGCCTACTTTTGGATGAAGCTCAAGACGGGCATCCTAGAAGTGTTCCCCATTCCTCCCATATATGACGAATGTGAAAAATAGGAAGAAAGTGACAATGCTCTTCAGTTTTTAACAGCCAATTCTTAAAAATTGGCCTTTTATACTCCAACGTTGGATCAACAGTGCTCGAATTTGCATGCAATGTGTTGAACTTTCGTACAGAAAGTGGTGCCTCAAAACCCAGCCCAGACTGATGCTACATGGTTCATTCTATACATTTTGTACATACGTGCAACCGCTGATACAGATTATCCCATGCCTCTTTGATATCTGAAAACAGGCTTTAGTTAATTATTTAGGCGAATCAGCACCATTTATTTGGTGTTTTTCTCGTTGTGAAGGTTGCATGTTTACTGTGGTTTTAGTTTGAGAGTAGTTTTTCATTGCTATTTGCATGTTTTGGGGGAGTTGTATACCTTCATTTTTCTAAAATTTACAAGAAATTGCCGGTGTTTGTCACCACTTATGTGAGTGTGTGTGTGTGTGTGCTTATTTATATATAAAAGAAAAGATGAAGATGCAAGAGTACTGTGACATTGTACCCAGCAGGTCAAGAACACCGTCTAAGAACGGATGATTCATTTCCAATAAATATATTCTGAGAATTGCTTGCTTATGCTGTAGGATTCTTTGCATTCATCAATGCTGATAAGGGAACTAGCAGCCCAGCAGCAGATCAGCCTCATCGGCAGCTGTATTAGTTTACATGATGAGCTTATTTGCAGGCATTGCATTGCATCAATAGTCCATTGACAGTCTATAATGCGCACCGGTCTTGTATTATTGTGTACCGCTATCTCCCCATCGTAGTGGGTGGTATGTGCATCGTGGTCAAATGATTATGACCGACACGATCAAAGAAGTGCAGCCTAGCTGACATTGCATGGTCCATTTCTGTTTCGCTCTTGTCAGTGGCCTGACTTGCACTACCGTGCTGCTGTGGCTGCTATGCTAGCCGCACTCTCCTAGTATGGTGCTTCATTAGTTGTACAAGGATAGGTATTCTGAAAAGCTGTAAGAATGAATGACCACAGGTTTTACAGCCATGCAACAAGTATGGTCATGCCTAAGCTTCTGGCTATTGCAGCATATGTTGGCAAATTCACTTAGCTGTCGAATGGCTTAGCACTGTTAACAAAATAATAGAAGAAAGCTGATCAGGTTTTTGTTGCTTCTTTTCCTTTCGATGTTTTCTGCTCAACACCTGCCTATTTGTCTGCTGTAAATAGACTCAAGAAAATGGGAGTGCGAATTGATCCTGCAACTGGAAACAGACATACATCTGAATCAACCTTACTGTAGATGTTTGAGCTGTAACTCTCGACTGGCAGGTCTTCCGGCCTGTGCAATAAACTGCTTAGAGTTATTGCAAAGCTCTGCGGCTCGACTTGTGTGTCATTAACGTCGAAACTGCCATATTAGACCACCTCTCACCGACCTGCATGGCTGCCCTATCAAGCAGCATATTCAAGGTTCTCTCACTTACTTTTAGGTCCCATCATTCTCTTGCCTACCTATTGGAACTACTTTCTAATAAGGCTTTGTGTCCCACTAACTGCTCTTCTGGCTGAAATCGTTGAGCTGTGCCTCGAAACAACTTTATATCCCTTGGAGACCACGCCTTCTTTATGCTGCCTGTGCTTCCAAAGCCTGGAACTTATTGCCGACTGACGTCGCAACAGCTCCTGACTTGACGACATTTAAAAAGAAGCTACGAGCTCACCTGTTCCTCGCAGAATTTATTAAGTTCATATGAATTGTCATTTGTGTTCTCAGGTGTGCTGAAATTGTGCTTGTGATCACTAGCCAATTAACATGCATTCTTTTCAGCATATATATTATTCCCAAAAAGAGATTCGGTCACACTTGTAACCAAAAACAGATCTGCTTAATTGTGCCTGATGTACTTACTCATCTAGGCTACTTGTTGTTATCCCAGCAGTACAATGTAATTGCACATTTTAATCTTCTGCCGGGTGTGAAGATTAGTTGCCATCGACCCCCTCCCCCAAAATTGGGTTGATATGTGCTGCCTTTTGCTGTGAAGTCTTTACTGCCACTTTGCATAGAGGCACGCTGGCTTGCAAGATAATTCAGCTGCCTTTGTATAATTGGTCAGCCTTGTCTGTCTAGAGCTCAGGCTGTTAGTTTTAGCTTCTATTGTTAGGTCTAGTGTCGTATACTTTCTTAGGTTTTTATGTTTAGTAATAAGAATGACAATAAGTTTACATAACACTCTTCGAGAACTTAACTATTTCTAGGCACTTTATATATGCTGCAAAGGAAGCATGATCAATTGCTTAGTAGTAACATGCACAATGTCGATAAGCTTAGTATGGTTAGAGGGGACATGCACAGGGTCAACATGTAAATATGGTTACTGGCAGCATGCACAGTGTTAGCATTAGCATACAAGTCATGCAATCACAGCGCGCATAAGCACACAAAGGACGAATCACGAGGACTCACTCAATGCTGTGATAAACAGCTGCAGCTTCTTTTTAAAGGTTGTCAAGTCGGGGATGTCATGCCGTAAGTCAGTTTCAGGCTTTAGATCATAAAACTTGAAACTACACACAACTAAAGGCACAGTATCCAAAGGATTTAAGGTTCGTACGAGGTGTAGCTAAACGATTTGCTTTAGAAAAACGCATGGTACGATGCCTGGCCTGGCAGGGGAGTAGTTCTGATAGGTAGGCTGGAGCCAGAGAATGACGGGACCTAAAAGTGAGTGACAGAACCCTGTAGTTGATGTGCTGCTTGACTGAGAACCAGTGCAGGTTGGCTAGAAATGATATGATGTGGCAACTGTGTCGCTCACAACAGGCAAGCCTGGCTGCAGAATTGTGTTAAGTTCCTGATTGCACAGGCCGGTAGACCAGCAGGCAGTGAGTTATATAAGTCTAGGCGGGATGTCACAAATACTGTTAGTGAGACAAGGACTCACAGGAAAGATTTTGCTAAAGCAGGACATTTTTTTAAGTATAGCATTGCATATAATCGAGTAAGTAATTATTTACATGCCTCTCGAATGTACGATCTGCCCCTTGTAATGCACGGGGTCGGCGTGCAGCTGCAAAATTAGCTTAATGTATTAAGTTTTTCAGCAGCATGCCAATCCCTAGCTTTACGGGTGGGGTGGATTGTGGATGCACTCACTCTGGCACTAGATGGTTTTTCTTATTGCTAATCTTACCATCTCAATCCTCACGTGTAAACTGCATACAACGGCCGTTTTTAACGTCTTGGCTAAAATGTCAAAACTTAAGCTGGCTCTTTATATATTTATTCATTGTTTTAAACATTAGTAATGCTTGCTGATCGTCTGCTGCCACATGGCAAGCGAGAGCCTGCCTGATTTGGTTCCATCTACGCTTCTTTTTTGTCTTGTCTTGCTGATAGTCATTCTTCTTCATGTGCTGAGCTACTCCTCATATGCATCACCACCGAGTCTCGGCCTAGGCATAAGTTAGTTGCTTGCTCTTTACTACCTAGGCCTTTGGTTTGAATCCTGCCGCAGACAATCCTTGGTTTCCTACTGCAACCCGGGTTGTAGCCGGAAATGGTAGCCGCAAAGGCTTTTCTGCCGCTATATACACGAGGCCGCTAAGTTGGCTAGCCTTTGCTTTTACAGTAGTTTGAGTGGCAGCCCTATCGTTGCAGTACAGAGGCGACCTCCCAGTACGCAGCTAGAAAGAGCTGTGGCAACTTTGCACAGCTCCTCCGGCAGACGGTGTCTAAAGGTGACGTGCGGCCATGCCCGGTATGTGCCACCCCTCCTGCTGCCCTGTCGTCGTCGTCGTCTGTCAGCTCCAGGCTGGCCGCAGCCCGAATCTGCCACGGCAGAAGCATGCCTGTGGATGCTGCCTCCTGCATGCGCTGTGTGGCTGTGGCCTGCATTTTCGTACTGGGCTCTGGCTATCCGCTTGGCATCTGCAGGTTTTGGTACTTGCATGCCACGTTGTCGTTTTTCATTTCGTACGAACGTGCCACCTATTGTTGTCCCCCGAGAGATTCTATGTGAGTTGTGCACGATTCATTGCATAGGCCGGCTGCGGTGCCAGTTGTGAAAAGCAGCGATTCCTGCACAGTAGTCCCGACGTCGGTAAGCACTCTCTGCTGCTGCTGCTGCTGCTGCTGCCGCCTCTCAGCTTGTGCGCACCTGCCAGCCGCATTGTTGGCATCGATGCCGGGCTCTCTCTTTCTCTTGTTCATCGTGTTCATCTTGCTG